>JASKGO010005806.1:0-15901 GCA_030556065.1 Holobus sp. GC000080
CAGAGGACACATTTAACATCTTTGGTTTTTTCTTTTTGTTTGCAATCAGCGGTAAGGTGATTGTCTGCGCATTTTACGCACCTTGGGTGGTGGTTACAGAATGCTTTGGTGTGACCGTAGCGTTGACACCGGGAGCATTGCGGAATCTCCTTTTTTGGTCTAGGTGGTTCAATCACCACCGATGAGGTGCAACTAAAAATAAAATAAAAATTTGGTTTTTAAACCCCGGAGGGTCGCTAGAATGCAAAAAATGTGAAAGTTGACATTTGATAATTTAAAATTAGGGCCATTTCCGGTGACAACTATCCAGTCTAATTGGAAATGTTATCTTATGTTGCCAAACTTGCTAAAAATCGGTTCATAAATAAAGAAATGGTAAGGGTGGTAGCAAAAATTTGTGTCGCCCGGTATAATATAACTTATTTAAAAAGTAATTTTATAAAATTCCTGAAATATTGTGTTTTTTTTTTATTGAGGAAATTTTCTTTGATTTTTTAAACTATTTTTTTCTTTAAAGCTTAAAAATTTTACGCCTCTAACCGCATTATCTGCATTGTTGAACCCCATTGACCGGTAAAAATATCGATATAACTAATTTTTTTCTTTTTCTGTGCACATTTTCTGATTAAAATCATTAAAGTTTGTGACATTTTCTCGTATCACTGTACAGCCAAATTGTTGATGATAATTAAATTTAATTTAATACATTTGAATATTTGATTGCTTTTAGTAAAAAAAAATGAAATAGGTGGATCACTTCCTTTACACTTCTCTATAAGATATTTTATATTTTTCTATTTATTTGAAAATAAAAAGTACCATTTCTACTGAAATTCGATAAATCAAGAAATGTTATAAAATTTAAATTTGTTGACTTAAAATTTATACTCTTGTATGTAATAAAAATACCAATTAATTAATTTAAATTTTAATGAGGCAAACAAATAACAAAATCTGCAAAAAAATCAGATTTTTTCGCAGAAAACCATTCCTTTTTAAAAGAAGAATAGAAACAGAGAGTATAAAGTTGAATGAATTTATAGGAGGAGCGACGTTTCGGATGCCGCAGCAGTTGCGAAACAAAGAGTCCTTAGAGGCGGTTGAGTGGTCGGATTTCTCATACGCAGTACCACCACACATGTGTACATCGCTTTGATGGAATATCGCGGTTAGTTAGGCGCATCCAAGACCGCCTCCGCAACCCCAATCGCATTATACCTCCACTACCCCCTCAAGCAGCCGACAATATACGCACACTAACAACTTATTATATCAAATACTTTACCCTAATAGTCGAACAACCCTCTCAGCGTGCGCGCAAAATTAACTTATGCATACCATACACACACTGCTCTTGTTTCTTGTCTTGAACAACAAAACGTGCATATAACGCATATAGTACAGCAGAGACATAGATATAAGTATTCTCGCATACGTAGTATTGTATGTGAAGTGAACACAGCGAGCGAGCGAGCGAGCGAAAACATCCCCCGTATAATAATGATATAATGTTGATGAGAGAACAATGTTGGTTGTGGCGGTTGGAAGCGAATCAAAGCTAATTTCTAATAGGGTTATACGCGGCCCTATTAGATACCCGTCTACCTAAACTAACTTTCGATAATGTATGCGAGGAGTCCTTTGCCTCCGCCACCCTCCGCTGCCACCCTTTCTAATCTGCATACATATAGTATAGCTACATACTGGTGGCGCATCATCTTTAAAGTGTTTTTCTTGATGCAGGTGCAACCATACAAAATATATATGGAATATAAGGGTGTCCGTAATTTACCAATTTGGTTTTTGACTTTGCAGCGTCTTTGCAGAGCGTTCAATTCTCTACGAAAATAATTGTTTACCATTGCCATTTATCAATTGTCATAGAAACAAAATAAAAATAATTGTAAAACGTGCCAAAACCCCGTGTTATTTAAATGGATAATGTATCGTCTTGGAGGCATGGTTTCCTATTAATATCAAGGGCTTGCAAGGGTCTGATGTTTTTTTTAAGTCGAAAACTTAAAATTTTCTAGGCGCTGCAAAGTCAAAAACCAAATTGGTAAATAACGGACACCCTAATCTACACACTGGTGGCGCATCATCTTTAAAGGGTTATTCTTGCAAATATGCAGCCATACAAAATATGTATATGATGTAGTTCATTTTATAAATGAAGAAAAAGACGCGCAGGGCAATTAAACACGCAATAATATGTGCGCTTTGTGTATAAGCAAAAGGTAAAGATGTGAAATTATTTAAATGAAGGGTGAGGGTCGACTACTGCGGCTGTAAGGCTGCGGCCCAAAAGTGTAAGTGGTATACCGTGTTGATTGTCTGCCGCCCGCTCGCGCATATTATGAAAGGGACAAGAGATTAGTTTAGACAATGGAAAACTAATGATGTTTGGAGTGGCGGGCGGCTACTTTGGCTCGCTTTATGGTTGCCGCGCGGGAGCCGCGGACTATTAGGCCCCCATCAGGCCAACAAAGGCCGCCGGTAATTAATTAATGTCGAAACGCACAAAACACGCGGCTTTTCCTCTCTTCCACAACCGAACCGAGCCTATACACTACTACACTTGTACAGTGCAGTGCCTCATCAGAATTAAACTCGTTTCGACATCATCAACTCTCGCACACATCACTTTTACTTATATTATTCTGCCTATATATTATATATTCATTCTTTGCCTTCATTTGCTGTTGCTAATTATTATCTTGATTGGTATTTAATGCACCCTCTTTCGCCGTTTGCTTTCAGTTGATAGACTTTTATTAATTTGTTCAGTAAAATTTGTTTTATATAATATTTTTCTCTTTGATTTCAAATGCAAAATAAGAATTGTTTTAGATTTAAAATTTATTATTAACAATGGATTTATTGGTGCATTGTTTTTAAAATTAAAAATAGATAAAAAGATCTGCTTTGAAAATAGTTTTATCATTTTTAATTTAATGAAGTAATTGTAACATCCTCTATTGAGTCAAAGTTATAATTTTTAGTAGCGACTGCCACCAATATGCGGCCGTTTTATTAAATATTGCATTTTTTAATCAATTGTAAAGCATAGTCTCAAGTAAACCGCTAACAGAGTAATACACGTGATACGGAAAAGATCAGAGGTAAGTATAAAATATAGTCGTAAGCTAATTCAACCAACATCCTTATTTGAAGGGAAGAACATCTTGTATATTAAATTATGATCTTTCTTGTAAATTATTGAAGTAAAATTGATATTTAAAATGAAATTATCGAAATATTGTCTTCTTTGTTGTTATAAAAAGTTTTTTTTATTGTATTTTTATATTATAAAATTTCTAAAAAGTAATTAACAAAAAAATATTTTTTATAAGTGAAAGTTTAATGTGTTATTTAAAAAAAAACAGTAATAATAATTAATTTTCTCCATTTTTTATTTTTATTTGCAATGATACGATATAATTTGAATCATTTTAAATTCGAGGTATTCTGTATATTAAATTATGAATTTTCTTGTAATTTATTGTTGGAAAATTGATATTTAATGTAAAATTATCGAAATAATGCCTCCTTTATTGCTTTAAAAATATGAGTTTTTTTTTTAGAAGAATATTTTCTGTTAAATTAATTAATTAATTTCCCTAGCAAGGAAAAATAATCGCTGCAGCCTTTTTTTAGAGTTTTTTCTTGTTTTAAATGTAGGGCTAATTAAAAAATACCAATAGTGATAATAGCAATATACAGTGTTTTCTATTTTATACTTAAAAATAAGTATAATCCATCCTTATTTTCCATTATAAAAGAAATTAAAAAAATATTTAGAATATTAAAAACATTTTGCAGCATTAAAACTTTTTATTACTTTTTATTAATATTATCGGTAAAATTTAATTTTAAATTTGTTAATTTTTTATTTCCCTTTTTAAATATAAAATTAAAGGCAGCACTTTGGCTCTCATATTATAAAAATCAAAGTCCCGACGCTGGCATTAGATTTAAAAGAGAAATAATTCGTTTTTTTTTTTTTTGTAATGTACCGCAAAGACTGAGTTAATTTGAATTTTTTCCAGATCAGCGAAATGTGATTACCATCGAGCTTCTTTTTGATTAAACAACCTCGCCTCAGCCTCCTGCATCATCATCGTCGAATTATAACCACTAGCTTCGCCGTTGCGTTGTACGGGAAGCGCAGCCACCAGCCAAGCCAGCCCTTTACCACTTTACCATCGCTCGTATAAATTATACATGTACCACTTACAAACAAATAATGTGTAATGTAAGAGCTGCAAATGAAGAAACGTATACTTCGAAAATCCTCAATTCCTTATTGGTACTTATGTTTATGCAGAGACTCAAAGTAAAAAATATAAGAAAGAAAAAATGCTATGCTAATTTCAAGAGCCCTAGGACGTCTTAATCGCGCGCGTTCAATCGATCGAAATCAATTATATTGCCGTTGTTATTGTTGTTGCTGGTTGGGACGGTAGCCCGGCCGCCGTTCAAAGAGCTTTC
Organism: Holobus sp. GC000080; assembly: GCA_030556065.1. Taxonomy (NCBI): domain Eukaryota; kingdom Metazoa; phylum Arthropoda; class Insecta; order Coleoptera; family Staphylinidae; genus Holobus; species Holobus sp. GC000080. The sequence continues at coordinate 4,492 of JASKGO010005806.1, forward strand.
TCATCTAGCCGACTCGCTCGGTAAGTTATTAATCGATCCCTTCATAAAAAGTAACAAATTAATATTTCCAGAGTAGTAGATAAAGGCCGCCGTTGTGGCTCTCGCTAATGATTGCCAGAACGCTTTTCAAAGCCCGAGTGCGCTCTTAATGAGAATATGCCAGCTATTACCGAACGTTTCATTAATTTCCAATAGCTACGGGTTGAAACGGGCGCGCTACAAGTGCGATTAATTAAGCTCTCGGAATTAATTAATCCAAGTTTTGCCGCCTTTCGCCCTCTTTTTGTTTCCCGCAACCAAAGTAAAACAAATTTTTAAAACACGTAACGTCACCTATTGCCATTTCGTTTAAGCTAACTGCAATTCTGCTGCAGGTTTCTGTAGGGATGACGTGTAGAAAGTTAACCGTGAATGACAAATGATAATAATAATAATAATGTATTGGATGAATGACGTGTAAATAGTTTTGCATTTGTTGAAAATTTGGAAATTAATTAGTTCACTGATTTAAAACAAGAAAAATGGTGCTAATGACTATGATAGCACGCATGGCCGATGGGCTTCCCCTAGCAGCTACAATGCAAGATGATGAACAGGTAAATAATCTCCAGTTTGCTGGAAATTTTTAAATAAAAGAGTTTCTGGTGTTTTAGGCCAGTCGTAATACTGTGGATTATCAAAATCAAGCCAAGCTGCTGTTTAGGAAATTAGGGCCTCAGTCTCCTGTTAGATGCACAATTGAAACTGGCCCTTATTTGTTTCAGTAAGTTGGTTTTCAAATTTTTTATTTTTTCTTAACTTACAATTGACTGTTGTAGCTATCTTATAGAACAAGATATTTGTTATTTAGTCCTGTGTGAGAGCAATTACTCTAAAAGACTGGCCTATTCATTTTTGGATGATATTGCACAAGAGTTTCATCGGCAGTATGGCAAGAGAGTGAATACAGTGACCAGACCCTATAGTTTCATTGAATTCGATAACTACATTAAGAAAGCTAAGAAGATATTTACAGATTCCAGGTCTAGAAGGAACATCAATAGTCTCAATAATCAATTGCAGGATGTGCAAAGGATAATGGTACAAAATATTGATGATGTTCTGCAAAGAGGGACTGTTCTATCAGGTCAGTAGTTTTTCTCTTGCTTTTTATGCAGTACTTTAATGAAAATAATTTTAATTAAGAAAATAATTTGATTGCTTTTTGTGTTAAGTAACAGTAAACTTAAAAAAAATGTAATATTTTGCAGAGCTGGACTCAAAAACGCAAAATTTATCGATGCTCACACAAAAGTATAAGAAAGATGCAACGTATCTGAACACGAAATCTCTTTACGTGAAGTGTGCAGTCGGTGGAATTGCCCTTTTGATATTCTTTTTATATTTCTGGGTTCTATAAGTAGGAATACAATTAGATTCTTTGCCGATTTATTTAATTTACTGCATACCGGATTATTATTGCAAATGAACATTTGTTAAAAGTGGATAGCTATAGCACTTGGTGATCGTTTTTTTTTTATATATATATATTTAATTAATTTTGTCTTAATGATTTCCATTATTCATAATATTAACTGAGCTGCATAAATCTGTATTGTTTAAATATCTTCAAAAATGAAAATAGTTTAAGGATTGTTTAGTCTCTGTAAATAAAAAACTACAATTTATAAAAAAGTAATTTTCATACTTTCTTTCACATTAACATTTTCTTACTTAAATTAAATATTACCCACATATTACCTAATTCTCATAAATGATAGTATCAATTTCCATAATCCAAATTATATTGGCACTAAATGCAATAGTTGATTAACCCACCTTTTTGTTTCTTTTTATAGATTTTTTTGTCCAAATAAATTAAAAAAGATTTCTTGAAACAAAATAAGATACTAAATTGAACTTTGAATTTTCGAAATCTATTTCCTAATCATTTTGATATTATATTGGGCGCCGCAGCATGCGGTGCGAAATACAAAATTAACGCTTTTCAAAGGGCTGACACAAAAACAAGGAATAGTACGAGCTTCAAAAAAATGTTAAAAGATACTCTTCATTAAGTACTACCACTTGAGACTTTATAGTTTCGAAAAATTATAATAGGGAGCAGAAAAAATAAAAAGTTAATTTTCCCATGTAATTCCCCTTAGTCAGATGGAAAGTGGAACACACTGTTGAAAAAAATAATAATTGTTTGCAATAGATATGTTTATATACAATCTTATCAAGTTAGAAAAATTTCAATAGCCTTCTTGAGTTTTGGTTTATGGTCTTAATAAATGGCTTTATTTTCTTCGCATTTCAACGATGTCACTATTTAAATATTTTGGTGATTGCTACAAAAATTGAAAAAATAATTTGTTTTTTGGGAAATTTAATAGTAGTCCTTGAATTGTCTTTTAAATAATTGTACTTTAATCAAAATAAAATAAACAAATAATAATATTCTCAATAAAAATCCGGTTCTTATAAAATAATTATAAAATTGTTTAGTTTCTTCAATGTAATTCCTTGGCAAAACACAGCATCCATGGCAATTTTGATAGCAGGGTGCGTAATACAGTAATGTCTCAGCCTCATTACTTAAATTAATAATGTTTTTTTTATGTTTAATTACCAAAAGTAAACTAAGATCTAGGTTTATTGGAAACATTGGCCTCCATAAAAAAAACTAAGTTTGTTTTTATTTCAAAAATCAAGCAAGCTTCAAAAATTTTGTAAAATTATTTAGATTGTATTAAAAAATATCTGTTATTAGCAATTAGTACCATTTTCTTATGTCAAATGGTTTTCATGGAATTAATTATCGAAAAAAAAATCTATGCTTTTCAGTTTTTTTCTGAGAAAATAACCATATAACAACTTCATCTTTAACTTAAAAACAGTAGAACTTACCCATATACGATTTGAATAAATCCTGCCCCCTTACATTATCTAAATAAATCCTAAACTGAAAATTGTTTGATTGTTTAGTATCTGCAATTAAAAAATTAAACAGAAATTTTCAAAAAATAATTTTATTCATATTTTTCATTGAATATTAAATTAAAGAACTAAAAATATTTTCTATAATACAAAATTATCCTCTCTTTATGTTTGTCACGTCCTTCCAATTTCTTTTTCAAATGTTAAAAAAAAATGTTTCTTCTTATTAGGGGAAAAATTAAATAAATTCTTACAAAAACTAATAACAATTTCCATGAAATAATAAAAAATGCTCATTCTCAGAAAAAAACAAAAAGAAAAATTAACAAAAAGACAGAAATTCAATCGGAATTTTCACCATCCGAGTGCTCAGAAATAAAAAGCAAATTCTTCATAGCCTTATAAATGTTCTCATCGCTTTCAGACTTTTTCATGATTTTATTGATAACATTCGAACCGAATTTATTGCTTTCGTCCAAAGCGGCTTCGAATTCGTCATCGGAATCGATGATTGTCACATCGTTCTTGTGTCCCTTAAGAACCACTTCGATTATCGGATATTCGATAACAATTTTGCCCTTCAGGCAGTCCTTGATAGTCAAATTGGGATCCAATTCGTAAAACTTGTACCCTGATTTGCCTTCAGCTCTCAGTAAAATTCTCATGCCGGGTATACCAGCCGACTGGTAGTACTGTAGTTTTTCTTGCAACGCCTGATTGTCTTGTTTCACCAAATATTTCCTTAGAGCGGCTCCCAATTTCGTTGTTTCGCGAACTTGTTCGTCGTGCATTCTTAAATTATCCGCATTGGGAAAGACCCATTCGATATGCCAGAAAACCACATTTTGGTGGTAATTTAAGCGCGTCGTGTTCCTCCTGTGTCTCCAAAATGTGTACGGCAGGAATTTTATTAGCGTTTTGCGTTCCTGCAGTTCTTTTTTCAGTCTAAACAAAAACTGCCAGGTTTTATTAATAAATGAAGCACAGAAATGAAGGTAAAACTAAAGTTTTGTCATTGATATTTACCATTGGTTGTATTTGGTCCTTCCTTAAATTCTTGCATCTGTATTTTTTTGATGCCTCCAAACTTCTATTGATTTCCTCCAGAAGTCGATAGTCACTAGAGAGATCTAAATTGGTAAATTTTTGCAGTGGGATGTATTTGGCTTTATCATGAGTGCCATCACATTCCAATTCTCTTTTGTGTATTGAAGCACATTTAAGGCTGCATGTTTTTACGTCGCATCTAGGGCAAGTGTATTTGGCTGCAATGGTAGCACATACTTCACAGTAACCCAGTCTGCAAAAAAAAAATTATTACAAATTTTTATGAAGAATATAATTTTACTTTAAACTTGTGTTAAAAGAAGTCTCTTCCTCATTTGTATCTGTTTCTGGGAATATTGTATGTGTAGCTAATGTAGGAGATGTTACACATTCCATTTTTTTTTTTCGGAGAAATTAATTAACTTTTATTAATAAATGATAATAAATTAGTTCAAATTTGATTTTGGTTTACTTTTCTAACCTTATTTTGAAACATGCGTTCAATTTGAATGCAACCCAACAAGCAGCAGAAATTATTTTGAAATTACTAATTTTCTTTGCAAAATTACAAGCATATTATGTATTTTTCAATAGGTTTTACATTAAAGATAGTTGTAATAAAAAAATAATTAATAAAAATTGAGTATTTTTCTTTTATACCTATCTTAAAATATTAAAATTATTTAGATGTTTTTAAAGTTGCCTATGCCTAAAAATAAACACGTGATCGACATTTGCAAATTCCAAAATCAAATTCATTTCCTGTTCAACAACCGTGGAGAGCGGATTGTGGCGGATGGCGTTGGTAAGTAAAATCAAATAAAATCTTTGTTTTTCTCGTTCATCAATGAACAAAATTACCTTTGAAATAATTACAAATCTCTATATTAAACTAACAATCAAATAATTGATTTTATCTTTAAAAGATATGGATTCAATCCAGTTGAATCAGCCCTTGGATCTCACCGCTACTGAACGCGATCAATTGGAAAAACAAAATCAACGTTTGGTTTCGGAATATAAAGCTTTAGATTTAGAAAAGAACGCACAAAAATATTGGGATTTATTCTACAAAAGAAACGAGACCAAGTTTTTCAAAGACAGACACTGGACCACTCGGGAATTCTGCGAACTCATTGGTGACTCCACCGAAAGGAAGACTATCTTTGAGATTGGTTGTGGAGTTGGAAACTTCATATATCCTTTGTTGGAAGAAGGGCACAATTTGCAATTTATAACATGTGATTTGTCACCTAGAGCTATTGAATTTGTGAAGCAGCATGAATTGTTCAATGAAAATGCCATAAAAGCCTTTCAAGCAGATGTAACTGATGCAAATATCATTGAAACAGTTGGAAAGTCTGTTGTGGATATAGCAACAATGATATTTGTGTTGAGTGCAATTCATCCGGATAAATTTCAAGGAAGTCTGCAGAATGTCTTCAATGTTTTGAAACCGGGAGGTTTTTTAATATTCAGAGACTATGGATTGTATGATATGGCTCAATTGAGATTCAAAGCTGGACATAAAATAGCTGATAATTTTTACATGCGACAGGATGGCACCAGGTTTGTAGATTTCACTATTGTTATGGTGGATTAGATAATAATTATATTTCTATTCGCAGAAGTTACTATTTTTCTCTGGAAGAGTTGGAATCTCTTGCCAAAAATGTTGGATTTGTTATCAAAGAGCTGTATTATGTTCAAAGAAGGACTATCAATAAGAAGGAGAATGTTGATGTGCCTAGAACTTTTATACAAGCAAAGTTTTGCAAACCTGCAGAAGCAACTTGATGCTTGTAAGTATTTTCTTATTTAAAAATCAAATTGTCAAAAAAAGAATAATTAAAGGATGATTTGTACCATGCACCACTCTTAAAAGTTTTGCTGAGAAACGGTACCTTTTACTTCTGATGAGTAATATTCAAATTTTTGTTGTTAAATTTTATGTTCAATTTCATAATTTGTTTGTTTTGATTTTCTAGTTTTTGGAACTGCAAGTGATCAGGAAATATTTCAAGAAGCACTGAAAATCTGATTTCTCATGGAAAAACTGCATAGGTAATGAAAATTGTTTATAATTACACATTTAAAAACAAAAATTATTTTCCCTATGATTAAAAAAGAGCCTAGAGAGGAATTGTGGATCCATTGCCCTTGCGGTTTTTGCCGAGCAAGGTCTTTGGCTTTGTTGGTTGTGGATTTGCTGGGGCCTCAATGATCAAAGATTATGAGAGCTGAGGGATTACTAGATATATTTTATAATTTGAAAATTATTGTTTTTTTTTTTTTAATTTCTAAAATAGTTCGTTTTTATTTCAGGTTTATAAAAGGACAAGAAACTTCAAAAATTAGGTAAGTTTTTTTTTATTGTAGTGTTTTTTATATTTTGTTTAATTATAAGGATGATATGTACCATGCACCACTCTTAAAAGTTTTGCAGATAAATGGTTCCTTTTTATAGCTGATAGTTTTGAAAAAGTTTTGTTTTTCAATTAAGTTTTAAATACTTGTTTATAGTTGATTGTTTTTAGGACTTCCTTGAGTGATGAAATAAAACGCTTGGAAAGGGCTGCAAATATAAAGTAAGTTTATTATTAGTTAATATTTTTTATCCTAATTGAAAAATGTTAAATGACGATTCATAGTTCATATGAAATTTCTGTGAAAACAAATTTCGCCCCTATCTGATTTAATTTTGAGTCCTCAAATTATTTTTTATGTGGCTTATTTGTTAAATAATCGCTAATTTATTTTAGATTTTTGGAAAGAAAATTGAAGCACCAAATGGTTATTGACAACATGTCTACAAAATATTTGGTAATTATTCATTTATTTAAAATGCATTTTAAATGCAAATTGATATGATGATTCATAGTTCATATGATTTTTCTATGAGAACAAATTTCGCTCCTATCTGATGTAATTTTGGGCCTTTTCTATTTTATTTTTTATGTGCATTATTTGTAAAATCATTATTTATTTATTTTAGGGGTTTTGGAGAAAGTCGCAGAGAAAATAAAATCAACGAGCGGTTATTGAGAACAACAGGCCAACGAAATATTTGGTAATTTTTAATTTTAATTTTGTTTCAAAACAATTATTTAAAATACGTTTTAAATGTAAATTGATATGATGATTCATAGTTCATATGATTTTCCTGTGAGAACAAATTTCGCTCCTATCTGATAAAATATTTTAATTGTTATGAACGCAAACTATTGATTCCAAATTTTTAATTTATTTAAAAATATTTGCAGTGAATGTGAACAATTAAACACAGGATAACAAACAACAACTTTCGATATCGAAAAATCAACTAATTTCCCTATTTGGAATTTCCTCAACATCAATGACTTTTCGAAAAAGAAAAATGTCTGTAATCAGCTGAAAATTAGTTCAGTATTGGCGCTTAATGTATTGGCCCCAAAACAGTTTTTGGTGATTCAGTCAGACCATTAGTCAAGACCAAAGAAGAATAGGACGCAGTCGCCGAAAAGCACAATTTGCTCATTGATGATTACAAACCTTGTCCTAAAGATATTGCAGTTGACGATAATTCTTTAACGGAGCTAAAGAGAGACTTTGGGAACAGGTATGAATTTTGTTCACTTTAAAATTATTTTTAATTTTGTCGACTTTTATAGAAGTTCAATTTTGATGCACATACCGAAGATAATGTGGATGTTGATTGATTATATTTTGGCTGGATACGGTTTATCATGCAGAACTGCTTCTCAGTGGAAAACAATATCCTGACAATGGAAAAATACATTATACTTTTGAACTAGAGAATGAGAAATAATTTTATTCGTAGCACATTATGTTTCAAATATTTTTCAATATATTTTTTATCCATATGTAAACTGCTTATAAATTAAAATCAGTTGGAAAAGTGAAGATTTCAATTTTTTTGTAATCACTGTTCATTACTGTGTTTTTGAAGCATTTTATCCCTTTTATGAAAGGAATCTGTAATATCGGTAACTAGCTAACTAGTCAACATAACCTACAATATCCAAAATACAAGAGATCATCAAAAATAGTTCCAAAATATTAGGGAATAGCAGCAAATAAAACAAAATGTCCCTTAATTTAAGTAGAAAAGTGGCTCAGCTATGCATGCGCCACTCACCATCGTTGAGGGCAGTGGCACGGGCTCACGGTAACGGCCCCTGGCCCCTGATATTATTCATTATGTAACTAATCGACTAATCATTGATTTCATTGTAGATTTGATCAGAGACCATCAGCCACGGGAAGCCCCTCAAACCAAAGAAGAATTTGAAGCAGCAGCACGAAGGCATAATTTGCACCCTGATGACTACAAGCCCTGTGCTAAGGATCATGCAATTGGTGATTACCCTGATTTACCCCCTAATTCTGCTGATGCCAGGGATATCTGGTATCCTTATGATTTGCCTGAGCTGAAGAGAAACTTTGGAGAGCCAGTATGTATACTGCAGAAAAAAAAGAGATGTTTGTCTGAAATATGTAATTTTGGCAGCTTCACCGAGACTTTGATGCATACACTGAAGACCGCTTGGATGTGGACACACCTGTCCCCATCTCTACAAACGCTCAAATCTTTACATTTTTGTCGGTGATTGGAGGATTTTTCCTTGCTTTTTGGCTTTCCAAAGATTACATGGTGAGACCTGGTATTACTGCCCAACAGTTTCCTTATTCTGGAAAGAAGCATTACACTTTTGAGCCAGCTGAATAAAGAGCAATTGGTGGTGTTAGCAAAATATGAAATGTAATTAATTTGTTGCTGTAATGAAATAAAATTAGGGTAAATGTAAATTTTGTTGAAAATGAATTTTTTGTTTGTTTTAATTCAATAGTTTTTTTAACAGCTGAGAAAATGCTTAATATTTAAAAGGAAATCAACATAAATAATTTAATTATACTATTTATTAATAAAACTGGTAAAAACATTTATAATACACAATTTGCACATATAAATTATTATTACAAAAGGACCCTAATTATTATTTTTTTATTGTTTTTTGAATCCTAACCTAAAATTAAAATACTTTTGTTTTTAGTGAAACAGCAGTCTTCAGATTTCAATTTTCGTGTTTGCTGCGTAATGGCAAGCCAACAATTGGTGAGTCCTCTCTTATCTAAATCATTACTATTTACATAACGCCATGTAATTGTTTATAAATAATTAAGTGGCCGACCTTGGCTAGGACTTTGAGAGTTTGTTGGTTACAACAATTCGCGTTTTCACTTGATGTAATTATTATTTCTTGCTGCTTCTTCACGCAAAGTCCGAAGCAAATGCACCGACATGTCCAATACGACGAACGCAACTGAATCAAACTGCTACACTGTAAGTGTTGCTTTAATTAGCCACCTCATTAGCATTGAATCGAAAGCACAATTGTTCTATTTTTAAATGTATTTGCATACAGGCGCTCCGTACAATGAGAATCCCTAGATTTTTACATAACACTGTTGACCCAATTTTAAATTTCAGCTCATTATGTGTGACTGATATTTGTATTTTAAAATGCCCCCTCATGTGTCAAGAACCCAAGTGGTAAATATTTAGTGTGTCCATTTGTTTTGCACGAAGTGTGTCGTTTTCATTAGCCTTTAGAAGCGTTTTTTTTTTTATTTATTAGGGAAACCAAATTTCGTTTTTCTAAAGTAAGACTTTACAGGTTTTAGGCACAGCCATAGGGCTGGGTGTGATTGCCATAACAGCTCTGATCTACCACTTGTCCTCAAAGAAAAAGAAGATCACTTTGGTTGATCCCACTGTGAAATATTCCCTGCCTCTGATAGAAAAAGAGGAAATCAGCCACGATACGCGCAGATTTCGTTTCGGGCTTCCTTCCGACGACCACGTGCTGGGATTACCTGTAGGCCAACACATTCACTTAATCGCCACCATCAATGACGAACTTGTAATTAGATCCTACACACCTGTGTCTTCAGATGACCACAAAGGATACGTGGATCTGGTGATAAAGGTGTACTTTAAAAACGTGTCGCCTAAATTTCCGGAAGGTGGCAAAATGACTCAGCATTTGGAGAGCATGAAAATTGGGGACAAAATCGATGTGAAGGGACCATCCGGGCGCTTGATGTACTTAGGCAATGGACAATTTTCCATTAAGAAACTTCGCAAAGATCCGCCCCAAAAGGTCAAGGCAAAGAAATTGAACATGATCGCTGGCGGTACAGGCATCACGCCAATGTTGCAATTGATTCGACACATCTTGAAGGACAAAAATGACCCTACCGAATTGCGCTTGTTGTTTGCCAATCAAACTGAGAAGGACATTTTAGTACGTAAAGAGTTGGAAGAATGTGCAGAGAAACATCCGAATCGGTTTAAACTGTGGTACACGTTGGACACATCTCCTGATAACTGGAAGTACAGCACCGGCTTTATTAACGATGCCATGATTAAGGAGCATTTGTTTTCGCCGACTAAAGACACCCTGGTTGTCATGTGCGGACCGCCTCCAATGATTAAGTACGCGTGCATGCCGAACTTGGAGAAATTGGGCCATGAAAGTGATGCTTGTTTTGCCTATTAGCTTTTGTTTTTGTTACTTATTTGAGATTACATTAAACGAGAGTTATGTGAAGATGTTTTTGATAAGGTATATGACGTTAGATGGATTTCTTAAGCCCTTCTGAATGCAAATTTCCTTCATGTTCTACCACCGTATCACTACTTCCTTTAGATTCCTAGAAAATCAAAACTCAATTTGCATTTCCAGATTAATACAGGGTCTCCCAAGTTCAGTGGCCTATTACTTCGTATGATCCACTTTGACGAAATGGTATACATTATTATTGTATTTGAAGACTCGTCCCACTTCCGGTTATACCGGAAGTAGCCATCAACTTCATTATTTCAAATTGAACACCCCAATTTTTATTTCATATTTTGATTCCTTAGGGAAAATAAAGACGATTTTGTAAAATAAGTTTCTGTGTATCATGCAAAATTTTCCGGGTATAACTCACTTCCTGTTATTTTTTCCAAAATTGGTGTCATGAGAATAAATCATAACTTTCTCATTTTTTATGATAACTTCATAATTCTTTTATTGTATGCCTAATCAAGATGGGTGTCCATGTGTTTTTTGTGTTAATGTACATTTTTTTATACATGGTCTCCTGAAAAAGAAGGTAAACTTTGAGATCGAATAAGTGTTATAACTTGATTTTCTTAAATGAATACCCTACTTTTTTTTGTTAAATAGAGTTGCTATGGAAAGACAGAAGGCAAACAAAATACGTCTTAATAATGAAGGAAGCTTAGTGAAAAACTATTCTTTCCTTAATATCAGGGGGGGTCAGATTGGTAGGGTGGGAATAGCATTAGGCGCCGCTAGCGCCGCGTAGTTGGGCCGGGGGATTATATTTGCCAAAAAGGCCTTCAGATGTCGCCATTAGTTAAAAAAAA
>JASKGO010005809.1:0-12395 GCA_030556065.1 Holobus sp. GC000080
CGACGACGATGCACATACATACAAATGCTACCAGTAGGACGTTATATAGAGAACGAACGCGTTGATTTTTCTCCATTCTTTTCGTCCGTGTGTTTTTCTATATGCGGGGATAAAGTTTTAAGACTTCTTCAAAACGATATTAAAAATCCATCCCTTGACAATGTCCGGTCAGAGGTGACAGCATCCATGGAGGGCAACGTCCCCCTCGCGCCCGCTTCATCTCAATCAGTCCCCCTACTCTTAAAAAACTCGATCAATACATAAAAATTTCATATTGAAAATGATTGAGGGCGGTGGCTTGGACTGCTCGTTCGTTCGCTTTCGCGTCGCGCTCTTCGCCGCCACCACTGCCGCCTCACTGCACACACATACACACCCACGCACAAACACAAAGCACACGCACACAGCGCACCGGTTTCTTCCATTGGACTTGGCAGTCGGTGGAAATTAATTCGTTAATTGCACGCCGCTAATTGCGATTGGCGGTCGCAGTAATGACCTTTTGACGATGCGCACAAGACGGCAATCCGAGGCACGCCAAAAGCAGCAAAGAGGAAAGAGAGAAGGAAAAAAGCGTGCTCGATAATTTCCCTGCGAAACGAATCGAAGACGAATGTGAAATTGCGGTACTTTTTTCGCATCGCTTGCTCTGCTGGCTGCTGCTGCTGCTGCTGCCGCCGCCGCCACGCAATTCTTGCAAATTGAAACTTATTCTGCACGTGTGCTGTACGTAAATGTTACATCACACATTCGGATCTTGTAGTGTATAGTATAGCTATAGGGTATATTGCAAGCGGCGGCGCCCCGCATCGGTACCAAGTTAAGCTCGACGCGGAGAAAAACGGAAAAACTGATTAAAATTGACGTTTAATGAGAGTGCTTTGGCTGTTGAATGCGCCGCGCGGACTGCACACAGGACACATTTCTTATTCCCGGCATCGCTCCATTTAAACAAATGGTAATTAAAGCAGGCTAAACTAAGTGCACGTTTAGTGCTGAATGACATGTTAGGTGCCGCCTTCGAAAGATCCTATCTATCGCTCCTCTCTCCGAAGGAGTCTGTGCTAACGACTGATCACTTGTACAACCGACACATGCTCAATGTGTGCCTACTTTATACACACATACCACTTATCTGACTTATAAATTGCACTCAATAGCCCATATATGATAATAATCTCTCTCTCTACTTAATACTACTACTACTACTCCTTTTTTTTTCACTCCGTTCTTTTATTTTTATTTTCAACATTTAAACGATCCTTACAAACAACACATACCACACACACGCACACGTAGGAAAGATTACAAATATCTGTGCATTAATATCAAAAAATGAATAAGCGAAACGAAAAGGGAAGCCGGTTATTAATTGCTTTTAAGATTCGGTGGGTGGATATAATTATAAGAGGATAGGTGGTAATTAATAAAAGACTTCACTCGAGCTTATTGATAGTACTTTTCGCATCTGTGCCTTTCAAATTTAAATTACACTGAATTGTTATTTAAAAAACAAGTAAAATAAGTTTTAAAAGCTTTTTAATTTATTACAAAATTATTCGTGCGAATAATTATAATGTAATTAATTATTTTAAAACAGTTACAAAACCATTTGCAAGTTACAAACAATCAAAAAAAATATCAAAAATTTATTTAAATTTACAGTATACAGGATGCTTTAAAAATGATAGCTTTATTTAACAATGAAGCTAATAATTTTGTCAAGTAAACCAAGGGAGTTTATTAACGTTTTAGGTGAGAAAAATGAAATTAATTGATTAAAAATTAAATTAAACTTCGAAATTGGATACTTTTTTAATTAATTAATTAAATTATTTAATTATAATAAAAATCTGTAGGCAAATAAAAAAAACAAAGGGGTGGTTTTAAAACCTTTGTGAACCAGTAAAACTATGAATTACTAAGAAAAAAATTAAAATTATAATAATTAATACTATAAAAATTACATAAAATTAACCAACTACTAAAAATGAAACAAAACCCCAAACAAAAATGGTAATAAGAAAACAAAGAGCGCCTATTATCGAACTAGAAATTATACGTGGGAGAACTTATTAGTCCTTTTGTATAAAAGCTCGCTGGGCAGCGAGTTAAAATTAATAACTGGCAAGCGCTAAGACGAAATTAAACATCATTAAAAAAGAGCGCTCGGCAACAAGCAAACACACACAGAGGACACCGAAGCCTACAAAGAGCAGAGAGAACAAGAAGGCAAGAGCAAAAACCGAAGTGAAAAAAAGGAGAAGAGAAGAGAAGAGAGAGGAAAAAAAAAGAGTATCGAAAGTACAAGAGCAGCTTTAATTAATCTGAGGATTAAGTTCCGAGCACGTAAGAGACGTATTTGTGAGCGCGACCCATACTCTTAAGACAACCGGGGGACACTGGACATATATCTTGGGTGTCTAGAAGCGCTAGGCTGCTGTCTGGAGACAATAGGTAACCCATTAGGCAAATGAACGCGCCCGACCGCCATGCATCGAAGAAACTAGTCGCGCTCGCGGTCTGATCGCCACGACGAATACACCACTGTCCTGCTACACTTACACGTACTCCTTTTAACAATACCAGCGAACAACGAGCAGGACGAGTGCGCCAACCGGAGCACCAGCAGCAACGGCAGCAGCAGCGGTGGTAACAAAAGTGCACTCATTTTTTCTCTTTCCTCCTATATGCTGCTGCTTGCTTGTATTTATTTCGTCCGGGTCTCTTTTACACAAAGCCGTTTTGTTGGTAGACTGCGTGCCAACTATACATGCACATGTCCTGTGTGCTCATCTTAACTCTCTGTACAATTTTCCTATAGAGATTACAGGGTTGGTCACAAAGATCTATTATCATAATAAGAAAACTTGAAGCAAAAAAATGTTTCCTGAAGAAATAATAATTTTGCAAATTGTATTTGATAAATAAATCTGCTCCCAAAAAAATTCTCCCAAAAATTTTCACTCCTCATTGAATTTCTTGAATTTTTGTGATGTCCTGTACATTTGCCAATGTATGCTTAGTGTTGGTGTGCAAGGAATAAGGATGAAATTTGAAATCGGTTACGGTTTTTGTTTGTTTGATGCACCGCTCGGTGTGATTACTATCACACACAATGTATTAGCCCCGGAGAACACGTTGTAGGAGTTGGAGGAGTGGAGAACACCTGGAGGTATTAGCGTATGCATTGATCCTTCGGTGCTGCTGCATGTGCTGCAGTTGCAGTAGATGCGTAACGATATGTACGTACGTAAATGCATCTGTAGTGGCTATTTCGACTCACTCGATATGTGTACTTAGCAGTAGTAGTTATTCAGGAATGCGATCAGCTTTGAATACAATATGTTTGAATTTATATCTGCGACTACTTAAATAAAGGATCACGACGGAGCAAACGTAAATTGCTTCTGCAGCTTTCGGAGCGCAAATTAGCACTACAAATTTTCAAAGAGCTATAATTGGTCTCGATTATAAGGTCATTATTTGTTTTAATGAATTTTCAATATTAAAACGTAGTCAGCAATATCAACAATTTCGAATTAATAAATTGAAATTTTGTTTAGTTACTATAGACTTAAGAATAAATTTATTTTGAATTATTTTTTAAGTTTTTTTACCCTGTTTGGTGAGATCAGATATCAGCTTACTTATTTTCAAACGGAATACTTTGTATCGTATATTATTACTTTCTGGAATCAATTAAGGAACTTACTTTATTTTTTAATTTGCGATTTTTATTCTTCAATTTTAAACTGACAATATTGGTCCTGTTTAATGGCTTACTAGCTAATAAAAAAAAATTAAATTGACAAAGATACCACAAAAATGTTTTTTTTTTTTTGAATTAATTCTGTGCAATGGAAAGTGGGCAAAGTCCAAATTTGCGTAGAACAAAAATCTATAAGTTTTGTGCGCTCAAAGTTAAGGTATTATTTACTTTTCATGTGGTTATCGATCAAGTCCTTTCTCCATTCTTCACGAAGTAATTTTAAGTTATAAAAATAAATCCGACTTGATTTAAAAAAAATAATAATAAAATGATTTATTCAAAACTCAAAAATGTGAAGTGAAATTTAAAATTGACCATTTTTTATGAGCTTCCAGTTGAAAATCTAAAAGGCTAGTAAGTTGAAAGAAATACTAGTTGATAACCCTTATCGAGAACTACAAGCGAGAATTAATTCGTTTTAATTAATTAATATGGGGAGGAGTAAAGAAATAAAAACCAATTTTATATCAAAATTTTAAATAGGGCATTATTAATTTATAACTAAAAAATGAAATGCCAAAAAAAAAAAAAAAAGAATGATTCATGGCTAGAAAATCATAAAGAAAATAAAGAAATTTTCGCATAATGGAAGTACTTTTCGCTAAAAATAAATACATACGACGTACACCGATAATAATGATTTAATATTCAAGTAATGGTAATGGAACATTTACGTTAATAGTTTTTCCATTGTTGATGATGTGGCGTACGTCTTGCGATGCGGCGGAATTAAAATGTTACAGGCTTTTAGAGACTTTAATTTGTGCATTTTTAATGAGAGCGCCCGCTATATTGCAGCGCCTAATAATGGTAATTTAGCGTAATAGTGTTTTGCTTAATTCGCGCTCCAGCGATAAACAATAAAAAGATCGCAGCGAACGATTTACGAAAAACGTTTCCTCTTCATCTTCTCTCTGTGCGATGCAGAAGAGAGTCAGTCCATGCACCGATGCATCACTCATGCACTCAGCGCGAAATCCGCGAAAAACCGATTGCCTTATACTTAATGAACTTTTCGTGAAGCGACGATCTGATATTTTAATTTAAATTGCTCTCTCGCTCCGCCAACAACAACAATTATTATTATTCTTTCATTTTTTATTTTTTTATATTTACCTGCAGGTATACTATAGGTATAGTATTTGAAACGCATCAGGGGCCTTTGACCTTATAGCCACACCTGATTTCGGAATTAAATTACGGACGTGATTTTACAGTCCAATTTTATGATAATAACGATTCCAATCGAAAATTACTTACTTATTGTTTGCCAACGTTTAATTTAAATTGCTTTGCTACCATTTCTTTTTTGCTGCTTTTATATTTTGCTGCAAGTGTTTAAGCTGTTAAGGAGTTTCAACTGAAATTGATTTGGAAAGTTCAAAAAACCGACTGTTACAATTTTGATGAAACTGTTGACTTTTATTATTGCGGTTACCAGAGATTTAAGGCAACAATTTTATGATAAAAATAAAAAATAATAAATTAGCATAAAAAGATTTAAATGAAATTAAGAAATTGATATTTTTCCAAAATCGGAAAATTATTAATTTTGCATTGACTTTTTTCGCAATGTATTTATTTTTTACATAGAAGGCATGTTTTCTTTTGTTGCAAGGGAGGTCGATAAGTTGTGTCAGCTCGTCGTTGAGTCATATTTTGCAATTTTTCCCATTTTCTTTGTGTATTTATCGCCGACATTATATTCTATAGGTTCCTGTCTCTTTCACTCCGTTTCGCGGTGATTACAATTTAAAGTTTTCGCTCGACGAATGGCCTCTCCCTTATATTTTCAAAGGAGGAGGATTGTTTGTTCGTTTCGGTTGAAGATAAATGGGTATTGTGTAACGTTTATTGATATGGAGTTATCGATCTGCTTTAGATGCTCTCTCCGCGACTCTCACCACGTTACATGTCTCTCCCTAAGTGTGCCTGTATTGTATGTACATGTGCATACGTACACATCAGACTTGCCATCGACGAACGATGTCGTCGTCTCTTTAGCAGCACTGCAGAGGAGATGCATTCACGCTTTTTAGTATGTGCATAGCTACTACTACTACATTTGGCAATTGGAATTTGTCGTTTTCTAGAGAATACGACGACGACGACGACAACAGCGAGCAGCAGAGAGCAAGAGCAGCAACCGAGAGCGAGGGGGTCGTCGAAGAGGGCGATGAATAAAACAGTGTATCGAGGTGTTTTAGA
The DNA here is from genome assembly GCA_030556065.1 of Holobus sp. GC000080. Classification (NCBI taxonomy): domain Eukaryota; kingdom Metazoa; phylum Arthropoda; class Insecta; order Coleoptera; family Staphylinidae; genus Holobus; species Holobus sp. GC000080. The sequence continues at coordinate 5,981 of JASKGO010005809.1, forward strand.
GCACCCGCCAATCTAATGGTAAACACTGCGGAGCCTCTGGAGGGTACCCACACCCGCCGCCGCCGCCCCCGCGGACCTATGCGTGTGTGACGCAGGATACAGATTACGTAGTATACGGCTGTAGTGCCACACTGCGGTACGGGTACCTTCCTCATTCCTTCTGCCGGGTGGTGTATTGGGCGCGCGGCACTCGGAATGTAAAAAAGAGCGAGCAACGGGGCACGAGGAACGGGGATGAAAAGAGGCGAAGAGGAAAAAACTGAGACAGTGCGCGAGTTCTATAATAGAAGAATGGGTGAAAACAAAATGATGGGGAGGGGTAGGTGTGATATGTATGCATTAGACTTTCAAAGTGTCCCGGCCGTTTCCCTGGCAACGCAGGCTCGGCTGATATGACGCCCGGGCAATTTAATAAGATTCTGCGTCCCGTTCGCCGCACCCCTTATTATCCGGCAACGGCCCGTAACTAGTGCCAGCGTGGGGTGGCGTTGGCGGTGGGTGATCACCTTCCTCTCCCAATATACCTGTACAGAGTACATTGCACATGTGGGATTCCTGAACTTCAAAACACAAACTGCCCTTTAATTTTAAATTGTCTCCAAAATCTCAATTTTTTATTTAAATTTAATTGAATTTTAACTTATTGAATGTTACCAATTGTAAAACCTATGCATTGAATAATTTTTTTAATTTAATTCAATTTTTTTAAATTAAATCACAAATTTCAACGAGTTAAATTTAAGATACACAAACAGTAATGTTTTCACTGATCCAATTTAAGAACAAGAACAAATAAAAAGTGGTTAATTAAAATGAAACAATAAAGGAACAGAACGATTGACCTCATCCTTAACCGCGTTTCGTCTAACTCATTTGCATCCGTCTGGCTGGTAATTAATTATCTTGATGAGCGCAAACAAAAACATAAATATTCCGCCTGTCCGAACGGTAACGATCGCGTCCCCGATTATTATCAAATTATACGTGAGAGCAATCAAAGAGAATTAAAAAGTCGCTGCGTCATAACTTATAATGCTGCTCTTCAGCTTTTCAACCGCAAAGACCGAAAGACGAAAACATCCATCAGACAACATACCACACCATCGCATCCGACCCCAACTGATAACTAACTAGATCTTATTGTTTAATCTTTGCTTGATTTAAAAGTGAAACTTCAATTGTTTTTGAAAATAACGAACAAGAAATAAAAATATTTGGACCAATTAAAAACCAAACTCTAAGAAATGATCCTCGGACCAACAAGACGTAGCGTTTTATAAATTTTAAAATCATTTCATATTATGTAGTAGCATACTAATTAATTCTTAAATAATAGGACTTAAAGGGAAAGATAAATAATGTCAAAATTAACATAATTAATTGCTTTTTTTGCGATAGGGTCGAAAAGAGGCCAGAAATATTAATAGCGGGAATTATTATTCTATAAATTACACCCACACCAACAATTCTAATTAATTGAATTAATATTATTAAGAATAATCAAAGAAAGCCTATTTAAATCATTATCCAAGCCGAAAATAAATTAAAATAAATAAAAATATTTAACATTTTGAAATTATTTCTTAACAATAAATTGCAAAATGCATAATATGTGCATTAAAAAAAACTTGAATATAATTTAAAAAAAGTTGAACAAAAAAAAGTTTAAATTCTATTTCATGGTTTACTATGGAGACTATAGCTGAGTTCTTACAGACTTGAGATGTGGAAGATTTTTTAAAACTAAAACTAAATTTCTGACAATAATATCAAGTAGATCCCCTTGCACATTGAACTACGAGTATGTTGAAAAAAAACCCTATAAAATAGTATATGCAGTAATATAGAGCCAAAAGGTGCAACTTTATTTAAGTGCAAGTAAATATATACCCTGATGTATATGTATATTATATAATAATAATAACAATAATAATATAGGAGTAGGAGTATCTGAGAAAGAGTATAGTATAGACTATAGACGAAGTTATATTCTCGTAAAATGCAGTGATGTTCTGTTTTATTCGACCATGATTCACGATTGTTACATAAAGCGTGAATTATTGATAATAAATATTAATGCTAAAAATGGCGCAAAAACAATGATGAGAATGGCACTTGTTGGTCTCCTCTATCGACTCCTCGTCATCATCGTTCAATATCAAATCAACTTTTACAAAGAAACAGAACACCTTATGTGCGTAAAACGACGAGATTCCTTAGTAATTAGACCACTTGACGATATTAAAGCTTTAGTAGTTATGGCCATTGCCAGTCAATCTACACGGACATCTAATGCATTTTATTACCACCGACAATGTTGCATGGTGGAAATATGAAAAAAGTTTCTCCTTGCACATTTAATTGCCGGCAAATGTTTATCTGTTTTAGCTTTTAATGTAATACAATATCAACAAATTACATACTGTATCAATATGATGGTATGTGGTACGAAGTTGTTTCATATAAATCAATTCACCCACCGTTTTATTCATCCGTTTATTTATTTATTTATTTATGTGCTTGCATGCATATTTTCTTTTCACGTATGCAATGCTGCAAATATTGCACTATGCATGTGCTGTAAGTATGTATGGTTATTAGAAATAATTACGAGCGAATTAATGTTTTAAAGCGTATGTCTTATGCATAATCGATAGAGCTATAACTTTTTTATGACTTCATAATATTCAAGTTTGCTCGGGCAAAAGAAAATGTGGATTTCCTTCTTCATCTTCTTCATGATTGTCGTAAGTCTTTTTTCAATTGGATTTTTTAATTAAAAACATATTTTTATTTTAAACAATATCCTAATATTAATAAAACACCAAAGTTGCAAAATTCAAATAGATATTAACGTACAGTGGTCATAAATCTAAAACTCTAAAAAGAGTGAGCACTCTTTACGAGTGCCACGCATAAGGAATAACTATGCCAAAGGCAAATACACTTTTCCAAAGGACTTGCAACCCTCCTATACACAGGACCCCGCGGACAAAGAAAGCTAAAATTTAAAGAAAACGCACACGCGTTATTAACATAGGTGGTGGCGGCGGTGACGGCAGCAACGAAAGCCAATTTTGTACGTCGGCGAGGTTAAGGGTGGAAAATAGAAACAAAAAAAAAAGCAGCGGCAGCAGCAGCAACAGCGCACGAGAAGTGAAATGAAACATGAGGAGAGCCCGGGGATCTTTGCTCGCTCGCAACACCGAAATTGCACTCTTTTGAAAAATTCAACGTTTTTTTCAATTTAATTGAGTCCTCGCAGCGGCAGCCCCGTTTTAAATAATAAACGCATACACACAGTCAAATACAGGCGCACAATCGAAACAACGGCATCCGAAGGAGGTTTGCGGACGTGCGGTAAGTGGTAACGTAACCATACACGATGGATATTGTCGATATATTTGTAATAAAAGTGTAGAGAAAAGACAATTTCGCGATGCACGAGCGGAAAACGTTTTCCCGGAATCAATCGCAATCATAAAGATGTTGTTGAACGGTGTGTGCGCCCGTTTTTCACCCGGACTATTCAACACACTGCCGAGCTGTTGCTTGCTTCTTCAGCTTGTGCTGTTACCCATCAATCAAAGCAGTTCGTCGAGTAATGCGAGAATGCGTTATTTAATTACACAAAAAGCTCGCTGATTTCCGCGAAAACCAATTTCATAGCTTATTGGCAATTAGTCGGCGCATAATGTATGCACGAATGTTGACAAATTAATGCGCTGGCCAAGAAAAAGAGGTCGTAAATAACACACCTTTCGAGTGTGTGTAGGTACCATGCTCTTGCAATGGCTAAAAAAGAGGAATGCTGTTATCATCATCATTATTATTATTGCCACCACTATGTATAGAGTGTTGTTGGTATATTATAAGCTCGAGGTGACCGGCGACAAAACGAAATCAGGCGCGGTGATGTTCGTTCTTAAGTTAAGACAACAAAAAAAAAAATGGCCGGCAAGTGTTTAAAAAAGGCCGAGCGCAGCAAACGAACACATGTCACCATTAGTATGAGCTTGTCGTTCGGGATGTTAATTCATCGTGGAACCTGTAGAATTCTTAATGTGCATCGGTAAGTTAATTACGGAATAGTGCGGCACCCGATTCTTCTTTCTTTTTCTTTCTCTTTTCCTCTCTTAAGATTTACTCTTTATTTGTGTACATAGATATGCCTTCTAAAGGAATGTGCATGTATTCAATATACAGGATCGGTAATTTTACCAGTTGATTGTATTGGTAATGAAATTAAAAACTTTAAGATAGATTAATAAATTTGATATATCCACATCAATCGAAAATTTTTAAACATACACATTACACAATCAATGACTTTAAAATCCAAAAAAATGCTAATAAATTATGACAAAAACAGGCAATGCATTTTTGAAATATAAAATAAGTAATAAATTTTCAATATCTCATTAAAAATTTCAAAAAATAAAAAGTAACCAAAAAAAAAAAAGATTTTTAGTAGGGAAAAAAGAATTAATTGAAGAAGAAAGACCCTGTATATAAAAGAAAGGAATAAAAGAAAGGAAGGACATATATGCAGTGTGTGTGTTTGTGTCTGTAACATTATCAGGCGTGAAGAGAGTTGAAGTCGCGCGGTATCGCTTTTTCTACCCTAACAAAGTACTGCATAAATCACATAAGTGTACGTTAATTAGGCCGCGGATGCACTGTAGATATGTAGATGTTGAGATCAGATTAGTCTTATAAAATAGGCATTATTCTCCATTTTTATTATTATTATTGCCTTTTAGATGCTGATCCCTTTTTTACGCCTCGCCTTTATTGGCAATCGCGGTTCGTCGATTAATTAAGGACGCAATTAAAACACTTCATAGTATTTACCACAATCGATTCCGAGATTTAGATTTTGCATTTTCATGCACGCTTTTTACCGGTTCTTTTAACAAGCTGCCGTTCTCATTTTCCTAATTAACCGCTGTATTTTTTACTTTTCTTTCGCCATTAACAAATTTTTGATTTAGCATTTCGCAAGGGCAAAATGAACAGCAAAAACCTGAAAATTATATTAATCATAAAGCAGTTGAGTTGACTTGAAAAAAAAGGAAGACCTAAACAAAAAAGGTTTTCTATAATGACGCAATTGTGAATTTTGCCAACGACTGCAAAAGTAGAAAATTGATTTCTAGTTAGAGAGACGGTATGGTAGAAAGAGGGAAAAGTATATTATCGATGTAGATAGTCGTAATGGATGGATGATCTGTTACGAGTTAGAGAGACGGCGACGAACGAATGTGCAGATGAAGAAGTGCACATAGCGCGGTGCGGAGTGCGGCCGCAGAGGGAACACAGAGCGCTCATTGATATGTAATTACAGAAAGATCGAAACCATTAAAAGAACAGTAAAATGATAAATGTATATATGGATATAATGATTGGCCGGCGGTGCTGTATGAAATTTGAATGATAATCGGTGGTATACGCATGGGGTTCGATTAAGGTGATTAGTGTAATCAGTATGGCCCCAGGTCCGTGAGCTGGCATCGAACAGCGTCCGGGTGTAATTGCCGAGGATGCCTTCACGCGTTCATGTCTACCCCGGGCCCCTTAAGACTCCCACTCTTCTTCAAAATATCGCTTCAAAGGCCCCCATTGTGCATCATCTGCTATCTCTCTATATGTGTATGTATACTGTATACGGCGCTTGTAGTTCTTTCTAAAAGCGCCTACACCGAAACCACTATAAAGCTGTATGGGCACCTCTATAATAACAATCTCGTATAGCGACCACAATTATTCGATTAACTAATCACTAGTTGCCATGTACAAACTCATTATGAAATAAAATATACGGGATTTTTTTCTCTCGTTCGTTCGTTCGTTCGGTCGTTCTTTTGCTGAAGATCCGCTGAGAGACGCCGGAGCCCTAAGGGTTCTCCGAGCGCTTCACAAATATCGTTATTATCTACGCGAGCTATTTAACGATACATTGTTGCTGTTCACGCTGTTTGCGCAAAATTTATATAATTGACGACATTTAAAACTAATTTTCTTTGTTTCTTCTTAGTACCTGGCTTTTAATTAGTTTAATCATAGGTATTTCTTTACATATACCACTCAGTTTAAATTTTTGCAGATATAACTGTTTTTTTTTTCTTAAGGAATAATAATTTTTGATAATAAGCAGGGTAGACTCTTAGTATGATCAAAGAATCTTGCTAGCCAAATTTAACACATTTTTAACAATATACAATTTTAGAAACAACATTTATTGCACAATTTGGCATAAAATAAATTAAAAACATGGTCTAAATTAGAAAATATACTAATGCCAAGTTGCACCGTATTACCTGTCACAACTTAAACGTCCCTTAACTTAGATTTTCAACTTAAGGGTTAGATTCGGTTGCACCGTAAGATAATCGACACTTAAAATGAGCAAAAC
>JASKGO010005810.1:0-13989 GCA_030556065.1 Holobus sp. GC000080
AAACACTGACCAAATAAATAATACAATTAACATAAGGATACAAAAAATTGACACTGGACAGTTAAAAAGGCCGACCGCACGCGACACCTCTGAGCGGCCGGCATAGTGTTCGCCACAAATGTAAATACAAATAATGAATAACGAATTACTTTTATTTTTATTTTTATTTTTATTTTTAAATTGTATTGTTTTATTAAGCCCTAAAATTATAATAACAGCCAATGGAGATGTGAAGGCGCCGGGCGTTTATTTTATATGAGCTTATAAATCATAAAAAATGTGCAAAATCAAAGTAATAATATTTTATTAATATATTTTCAATATTGCTATAAATAAGTCCAGAACAAATAATTAATAAAAAAAAATTATTTCAAAGTATTTCCTGTAAATGAAAGTGATGGCGCCGGTTAATTAGTTAATAACTTTTAAAATTTCCATATTTAAAATTATTTAAATAAAAAATTTAATTGATCATCAAAAACTTTAATAAAACAAGTACAATTTCATATTCAATATTTTGAATAAATTTGAATTATTTATAAGTTCCCAATTTATTAATTAAGCAATATTCAAAACTAGCACAAAGGGAGTTATTTCATTATTTAAAATAGCTATTTCTATTTGCAAAATATACAGAAACAAACCAATAACAAAATGGCTGGATTCACAGGGAGGACACAATAATTAATAGAAATAATTAATAGTACCTAGATGAGTACAAAAGGAAAACTAGAGTCGAGGGAAATACCTGCAAATAGACCTTTGAAATTAACTTGGAAATTTCAATAAAGTTGTAACATCAATAAACCCCCGCTCGCGTCTTGCATCCCTTTTATCCCGCCAGCGCTACAGAGGAAGGTTAGTCCAAATATTATTAATTAGTCGGCAAAGCGACGAAGCAGGAGAAGCGAAGATAAAGACGGAACGAGCAAAGCAACTCACATCGAGTAAAAAGAAAGAAAAAAAAAAGTGTATAAAGTTATGCGACCATTTAGAAGTGAAAACATCATAACGGAATGAGCAACACAAAAGAATGGAATGCCGCTTTTTTCTAAAGACAACTCTAAGTGTTATTATATTCAGAGCTTTCGGCGAGAATTCCAGCGCCCCGGGGGACAGTAGTGTCACGCAACGCGTCTTCCCCCAGGCCGTATATATGCGACGCCAACTTTTCTGATATTGTGCCCAAAAGGTAACCTAATAAACGAACATTTTCATATAAGGTACTGCTCCGCGTTTCTGCCACTTTGCGAATGTTTAAAACTATAGTAAATCAGCGGGGACTCGGCGCGTCGTCTCTCGAAAATTGCATCGTAAGAGAAAACCGCAATTGAGTGAGCCGAGCGATAACTATGAGCCACTTTAAACGTACTATTTGGAGCAGATAAATGTGCGCATTAAAGGAAAATCATTTACATTTCGCGTGAATTATTTATACGACTTAATGGATTCCGTTTATTATTTGCGAGTGTGTCCAAACCTTTACTTTTCCAACCCGTTAATGATTTAAAAGGGTGCCTCGGGAAATTGAAAACAAATCTGAACGCGGGGCGCGCTCTCTCTCTCAGCAACCATAGAGAGACCGCTCAGTCCGAAATCGAAAGTTTCGGTTTGCGTTATATGGATTTGTAATTTACCCTTCCGCTGCAAATGTATACGCTGTTTACCGTGTGACCTGCCTGTATACCTAAGGGCGCGAATTTTTAATGAATTGTGATAAATCGTATTTGCTTAGCATATTTTAATTATTAATTCCGATGTAATAAATATTTATTCGAATGTATTTACGGCAGGATTTGTAAAGCAAATGTTAGATTGGCACGATAACTGTTGTTGTCACGTAATTATTTACATATTGAATTATCAGCATTTGCTAAAAGGGTCTAATTAGTTCTTATTTATATGCAAAGTTTGGCAATTCGGAAAATACATTTTCTTATTCATATTTTTATTCATTTTATAAAATTAATTTAACAAAAATGTTTTGATTGTGTTATTTCAGAAATAATTTAAATTTTAAATTTTACTTCATTTTAATGAAATTTAAATTTTTGATTACATACAATTAAAAAGAAAATGCAAGTAAAGAGAATTATAAATAAAATTTGAAGTAAAATTTTATAATATGATATAATTAACAAAAATAAATCCTTCATTTTTTCAATTAACTGAATGGCTAAAAGCAAAAACAATTAAAAAAAATATATAATTTAATTACCAAATTTCAAGATTTAATAAATTTTTAAATATATTCAGTCTAAACTTTTTGATTAAAAGTAAACATTAAACAATTAATTAACTTATTATTTAAGAAGAATTAGAATTATACCATCAGACTTACGTTAAACCACGTAAAACTTGACATAACTTTTTTCCGGAAAGGAAAAACAAACAAAAATAAGCAAATTTAATTATCAGAAAATAAGATTAGTTACCAATTTTCCCAGAACAGAGAAAAAAAACACACAAACAAACAAAAAATAAGGTAAATTACATCAGAAAATAAATGCTTAAAAGTCCAAACTTCCCATAATGATTTACAACCGCCACAATAAACAAACAAACAAAACAAAAAAAGAAAAGTCGAAAGTTGTCGGCAAGTCTTAACTATTTTTCGTTGACCTAAACTATACGTCTATGTGGCCGAGTGTCAAACGAACAAACAGGGCGAAAAAAAGCGAGCAACGAAATAAAGCAACGAAGGGAAAAAGAGAGAGTCATCAATCATGTGGGCGAAAACCGTTAACGCTCACTGAGATCGCGATAAGAATTCTTCGGCGTCCCGTTTCGAAAACTGCCTCTCTGTTCCTATCAAAAACTATTATCTTTATTAACATAATATCATTATCACTACATCACCAACACCAAGCATCGCGATCGTTGAACGTCGCTTCTGGAACTTTATTTAAGACTTCACATGTACCAGATTTCTATATAGTATATATATATTATATTCGACGATGATGAATGGTTCGTTTTCGCATTCCAACATCCTTCAACTGTGCGAACATAACTGATAATTCCAATGATGAACTGTCATCGAACCGCATCTAATGCTTTAACCACAAACGCCTTTAATTTAAATTATTCTTTTCACTTTTTCATCTGCACAAAAAAATTTCGAAATAAATTTCGAATCGATTAATCGACAGATGGAGAAATTGGCTGGAAACCGATGAACAAAAGGACAAACAACCATCGTTTATTTGAACTTGGTCGTGTTTGTTTGGCCTAAGAAAATTAATCAAATCTTTTAAAGGATTAACCGAGGATCCGTTACGAAACCGAAACCAATTAGTAATCCGAACGAAAATAAACGCTTAACAAATTCTAACTTTTCTGATTTTGTGCGAAAGGGTTTCACAGAAAGTGTATTTTAGTAGGTACCTATCTAGATGTACATTCTATCTTTCTGTTTTAAAGAGCAAATTTGGCAAATTCCGCCGTTACTCTAAGAAGGCGTGTAGTTAAATCAAATTGTCTTAAAGGACCCCTTTTGGACTCCCTCTCTATCTCTCTCGTAGTCTAACTTTACGTTTAAGGATTTTCGGGCCTGAATTATGTTACGAGACCTTCGCTAAGGTAAAATCCAAAATGAAATTATTACTAAGTGCTTAGACAAACATACATAAGGATATATAGATTGGTTGCGGAATACAGTTTCCATTTATCTTCCGAACCGAGAGCAAAAACTTTCCGTTTGACTTTACTCTGTAATTTCCAAGTGGAACTATTTCATATTCCCGCAGCTATAAAATCAATTATACGAGTACAATTGATTGGACACATTTTTCGTTAAGATTGATATTTTTATTTTAGAATTAGAGATTGTGAAGGCATTTATTATTCCAACGGATGTGCAGGCGCCGGTCAAGTGAATTCGCAATGATATTTTAAAAATTTCAATTTAAAATTATAAAAGTTTAATTTTAATAACGTAATGTAATTTTAAAAAAGGCAGCAGTGAAATAAATCAAAAAGTACTTTAAGGATATACATAAACAGAATAAAAAAATAATATTATTTTAACAAAATTTCATTTGTAATTTCTTTTTACCAATGCAATTATATTTGTTACACCTATGTGAAAGCGGAGGTCAAATGAAGGACCCTCTTTTGTTAATAAAATTAATTAATTGTTTATAAATGTAACACGTTAATTATATTTCTATTTATTTTAGCTTAGTAAATTAAAGCAAATAGTGGTTTTTAACCCCATAAAATGCGGTTTTCTAATTACCACAGAAAAAAATTAATATATCAAAAAGTTAGAAAGATATCAAATCAATAATATAACACAACAATTATTCCTATTTTAAGAACTACCTAAAAATAAAATAAACTTTAGGTAGGTAATTTCAAATTATAAAGTTCGTAATGACTTCCGGTATAACCGGAACTGTAACAAATTCGAAAACAGTCTAAAATAATCCGATTCATAGAGTAAATGTTTTTTTTATTACTACTAATTTATGTTTAGAATTAGAATCAATTTAGGTGGAATCGACGTGAAGGCGCCGTACATAGCAAAATAATAGATATTTTCTTTTTGTTAAACACGTAAACCATAGAAAAATAAATGTAGCGATAACTTATTTTATTATCTTCGTACTATTTTCATTACTATTAATAGAATCAATCACGAAAATCGTTTCCGATAAAATTACTACTGCTGCATAAAAATGTTTATAAACGTAACACATTATTAATTTTCTATGTAATTAACCTTAGCAAATTTATGCAAATTGTATTTTTTTAAAGTCATAAAATGCAGTTTTTTTAGTTTCCACAAAAAAAATTATCTCAAACAATTAGTAAGTTCAAATTAATAAGAGCAGCAAACTATAAAACTATAAAGAAAATATATTTTTTTAAATTCCAACTTATTACTGTTTAGAATCAATTTATGTAGAATCGATGTGAAGGCGCCGGACGCAGCTAAATAAGAGATTACTATTTTTGTCAAAAATGAAAACCACCCAAAAATAAATACAGCGAAAAATTACATTGCCTTGTTACTATTATTTATTATAATTAATAGTAAACAATCAAGAAAATCAATTCAAATAAAATTACAACAACGATATAAGAAAATGCGAAATATTGAAAGAGTTTCGGAACATAAACGAGCGACCAAATACACTAAACACGAGTAGCGCAACACAAAAGGCAAGATTTCCAAGAGAAAATGTTAATCTGTTGGGTACACACAACGCAAAAACATGTTTTTTCCCAAGGCACCTGCCTTTATATTTATTTCCTTCCACTATACTAATGATATCAGTTGATTCCGATTGCGAAAATCCCACTGTAGGAATGCTTTCAGCAAACAACAACAAAGTAAATAGTAAATCCGGCGCTCACATCAATAAATGAACTTCTTGATTTCCGCGCACAATACATCGAGCAATCGCAACAACGATCCGCCATTTTAATAATAATAATAATAATAGTAATAATCAATGGAAACGAAAAAATAAACAATTCCCAAATTTCACTCGGCTTTTTTTTTAAGTAGAAAAATCCAAATAAAAATAAAATTGCCATATTACAAATTAAATACAGCACATAAGCTTAGAAAACGTACGATTCATGAGACATATAAAGTGAGTGTACGTATTTCAAAGCAATTAAAATCATTTGCATTTGACTGCCGAATAAACAGCAGCAATGCAAACAACATTCACCAGCGAAATATAATACAGTGTCTCTTTGTGACGATTCTACGCGTCGAAGATCTCTGCATACATGCAGGAAGAGAGAAGAACATCGGTTCGGTGATTAATCTTTTCGGAAGACGGCGCAGCCAATAAGAGATGATGAGCGGCGGTTTAAGGTTTGCTTTGCGCGTATAAATTAAACGAGTTAAACGTTTTTACGGCGGGTAATTCCATCATCAATGGCTGGCAGAGGATGAGAAAGGACGTCGTCTAAAGTCGGTTGCTGTTTCCAAACTGGCGGCTATCAGGACGTGCTTGGAATGCTGCCAAACTAATGACAAATAAAATTCTGCCCGCACAAACATATGCTTGCAAACTACTTTTCCCTAGAGAAGGCGCTAGATGTGTGCGTGTGTGGGAGTGTGTGTGTTTGCGAGGAAATCGTTAAATAATTCAAAAATACGTTTGCGGCCTCATAATTGCAAGTCCTGCACTCTTTGTACTGCTCCTTCTGCTAACCCCCTTTTCGCCCCAATTTCCACTCCTTGCATGCACACACAGGTAGGGGAACAACAGAACGTTTTGTCACTTTTCACGCCCACGCATTCCAAGCACGTATCTAACGTAGGCTTAATTAGTTTGCACTTTAAGCAAGCAAGGACACCCGCTAATTGCCCTTAAAAGAGGATGACAAGGGGCGTCCGTTGGGAAAGTGCTGTTTCTTAATTTTGCCACTTTTTTCCTCGTTCTTTTTAATAAAGTCATTTCGGTGCAGCAGAGGAAACAGTGGAAACGAAAGTTTGGCAGTTGCTTTTTAAGCATAATTTCGTTCATCGATTCGCTTTTTTCGTGCGCCTTTTTAAAGTAGTGCGAACGGTTTTCTCTCTAGTTTTTGCTGACATTCGACATAAAATGCATCTATCTGTCTAATGTTGAACGCTTTTTTTTTTGTAATTTTCGCTGCTACCAGTGAGATTTTCAGACTTTTGTTTTTGGGTGTATGAATAAATGCAACGTTTGGTTTCGACTGGATATTTTTTTAAATTTATTTTTCTTTAAACTTCTGAACATCAACTAAATCGTTTTCCTTGATATTTTATAATAAATTATTTCATTTATTTTTATTTATATATCTAAATTAAAAATGAATTTAAATTGCAAAGAATTTTTAACTGAAATGAAAAAAGTAACAAAGTTTCTAAAAAAAAACTTTGAACACAACTTAAACAAACAAAAAAGCAACTGTAAAAAAGTTGATTTTTGTATCAAAGAAACCAAGCATAAACCAAACAAAAAAACTCAATTAATCAAACTTTTTCCGTTCGAAAATTCCACGTGCAAGCAAATACGTTTAATTTCATAAGAGAACACACTTCACCTTAGCAAAGCGGCAAAATTAATTACAAAAAAGATGTCAATAATTCCTCTTCCTACAGGCGAAAAGTTGCAATTCGATTATATCTCACCGGGCAGAGGAAAAAAAAAACGGTTGAGTTTTAAGAAAGTTGTTCTTATACATATAGCAGAGCACATCAATCGATTGTTTGCGGGGTAAACACTTTGGCGTTTCGCCGACGTCGTCGTCGTCGGAGGCGGCAGCACAAGAAACAAGCCAAATAGTACGGAGCCGCATGTGTAGTGGAATATAATAAGATAAATTACCCCGAAATTTCTACCTCTCAGCCGTATAGAGAGAACGTGAAGCACGTTCTTGGCCCTCGAGCTATTATGTGGAAAACAAGCGGCGAAACGGATACTAAATTCCCTAAACCGAAGCAGAAGCAGGAAGAGCAACCCTAGAAAACAGACGCGCGCCGAACGGGCCGAACATCAGAGATAGATAAATCATCGGAGGATCGCGCACCGCGCAATTATAAGCCGCCACCGAATTTACAACCGATAAAAGTTTATCTTCGACAAGAGGCAGAGCAGCGCAGCGCGTCGTTATAAAAAAGGGGGCGCCCGCTCGAAATTAAGGGATTTACTGTTTGCGGACTCTAAACAAATTGGATCGGAATCCAATTCGTGGGATGTGCGTTCGGCGGTTTGAGAATATACAATCCATACCAAAGAGCGTATGGAGTGGATGCGTGTGTTTTATTTCCCGCTTGCATTTCATTTAGTCCCGCCGGGCTGTAAGTAAAAGTGTACGACGGAAGAAAGCACAAGTGAAATATAACAAATTTTATCCGAGATCAACGTTGGGATTTAAGATCTGTCGTTTTCTATTATATGATGCGGGAGATTTCTCCTCGGCAATGGGTAAAGGGAGACGGCTACAGAACAGACCGAAGACCGAAGACCGAAGAGGTTCGTCTCCTATTTAAGCGTGATTCTCGTTTCGTATTCTCTCAGTGAACTTGTATCTTTTGCTCTCTGACCTAGCGCAACTTCTAACCCAAGAAGAAGAAAAAAACCCTCGTAAATTTTTATCTTCTTTTTTTATTGTTAGATTTATATACAATCCCTATACCAATATCATGCTCTTCTTATTGAATTATTTTTCTGTTAAATTATTGAATGATTCTGTTCGCTCACTCATAATATTTATTGATTATACGGTGAATTATGGGGGTTCTGAAAACATTTTTTCTATTCTTGGTTTTTCATAAAAGTTATTGATTATTATTTTTGTTTATTTTATTTTGAATTGCCGTAAATTTTTATGGGTGGAATAGAATGATAAAGAAAGTAAAGCATCTTTGCATATTTTATTTACTGATTTTTCAAATCAATCAAAAATTTAAAAAATATTTTCGGATGTAAAGTAAATGAATTACCCTAAGGGGTCTACTTTTTAGAAATATACATTTGAAATATGTTTTTGGCAGAAAAGACAGATAGCCAATTAGTTACTGCGGGTAACTGCAGTAACCAATAAAGATTATGAATAAATAAAAAGTAGTTTTGTTGTAAATATTTTAGTATTAAAAAAATTACATTTACTAGCGCTGTGAAGGCGCCGGGCAAATAATTCAAACTGTGCGTTCTCTTAATTTAAAGAAATAAATAAATTATCAATACAAAACAAACAAGCAAACCAATTTAAATTTTAACACTTCAAGTTTTTGAATAATTTTATTAAGAAAATTTTCAGTGAAAGCTATGCGAAGGCGACGGGCAAATTTATAAAATGTGCATTTTTTTTTTTAATTTTAATTTAACTTAAAAAATGAATTTTTCGAATTATTTCTTCCTTTGTATTTTTTAAATCTTGTCATTTTTATTACAAAAGTCATTTGAAACTATTTTCTGGTGTGAAAAAAATTCGGTAGGAGTTGAAAATTTTCATCATTTAAAAATGATTTCACCGTTTTTTACGCAAATAAATTGTTACTCTTAATGTTATATTATAAGCCAGTTAAAAAAATTACTTATCTACTAATAAATAAATAAAGGTACCTATAGTCATTAATAATTACAAATCGATTGTTTTCCGGTACACTAATTAATTGCATCAAGTATTTAATTAATAAAGATTAAATAGCAAACAAAGCAAATTCAGATCAATTCAAAATGTAATTAAAATAACGATAATTACTTTACTTGCTTTATAAAATCACAAAGGCAAATAATTGCTTTATTTAATACCTTTAAAAAATTACATTAACAAAATTATTAATGATAATTGTTATTGCAGAAACAAAAGTCAAAATAAACTCAAATTTAAAAATTAAATCAAATAATCAATTTAAAAAAATATTTACTGTAAAATTATCCGACTAAATTTATATCAAACAAACAAATTTAAAAAAAATGCAACAATTGAAAATTGAAACGCCCAAATGAATTAAAATGTTTGAATACAGAGAGAGCTCATTGATGGCCCATAATTTCACAGGGATCCAGGCTATTTTTAAACTTAACATATTTGCCATCATCATTGTCAAAAACTAATTGGAAATGTTTCGATTGGAATTCGCATGAAAGCGACAAGGGTATCGAACGGGGGAACAACGGCTGTGAAATATGCGCTGGCAATTTTGCGATTTATAGCATCGCGCATTCATAAACCGAAACAATTAATATAATTAAATGCCGCGACGATGAGGCCATAAAGCTAATTAATAAACAAACACTCCATCTCAGGGTATGTTTAACATAAACAAAAGTTTCTTAATTAATTGAGCGCGACTCTTCCAACGACCGGTGAATTTTAATAAAGAATGCATTAAAAGCCACTTGCAGCGTTACATTTTCCAGCATTTTCCAGCAGAAGAAGCTACTGAAGAAAGTCTCATCTAATGAGAAATTGATGCGGTAATTAAATTGAATTTTTTGTTTTTGGCCGCGTGCTTTTAAATCAGAGTCCGCCGTATATAAAGGGGACCAGAAGAACGGCGAGGTTAAGGGATGAACGGGGTGCATTATGAATGATTGTCTCCGTGTGGTGAGCTGAAAACTGCTGCTCTGTCCGGACAGAGCGAGTGTATATTCCATTATGCTAAATAATATAACCCCCTCGTGTGCCCCTGCAAAGTGCCTTGGGGCGGTCGCGCCCGCCGCCGAGGAGGAGGAAGCTGTCGCATATAAGGAGACTGCTTATGATTTACTCGAAATGAAAAATATTGCGCTTTTCTCCTCGCCACGTCGCTTGCCATTAATTTTAAAATAAAATGGAAGAGGAACGGAACAAATCCGGCAATGCCACCTCTCAGTACGCACCATTATGCCAATGGCATCGTTTTTTTTTTTTTTTCTTTTCTCTTTTCTTTCGAGCGAATAATTTTTTTCACGTGCGAATTTTTATACCTATAGGTATAGTGCTGGAATGCGTGGTTTACGCATTTCGCTAAATGTATATAAGGTGGATGGAAGAGGAGCCATGAATTATGTCGGCCTTCTTTAAATAATGACTCTATTTAAACAGCGCGCTCTCTTCTTATTCGCCGCGCTATTGTTTCAAACGCTTTGTATAGTTTTAAAGCAAAGCATAGTTTTAATGCTAAAACGACGGTTTTGTTTACAAGGTAAAAGATCCGATATTTTAAAAGCTTGGTTTATGTTACTCTGAAAATGTAAATAAAAATCATTATAAAGTTTTTAAGTTTAGTTCATTAAACTTTTAATGAACAGCTTGCAAAATATTGATTATATTGATTAACAATTGATTTTTCTTTTAATTTTAAGATTTATTTCTATTGAAACAATATTTTTGTTAATAGAAAATAAATGTTTACAATTTTATTAATATTAAATAAATCAATAAAATATCTATCATTTATCAAAACAATCAATTAAATTTATATCTAGAAAAATTATTTCTTAATATATTTTTTTTAATCATAAATTATTAGAAAATAAATAATTGAATAAAAAACAAATCAATCATTTACAAAAAACTATTATTTTTAAAATGATTTAAAATAAATAATAAATTTAATTAAATTTTCCCTTCTAATTTTAATTTTACATTTTATTTAGTAAAGAAATAATAATTGTAAAAAGTTTCTAAAATAAAAGAAAGTTGTTTATTTATTAGGAAAAAATATTATATAAAAATAAAAAAAATGTTAAGCATCGATAAACTGTAAAATATCCAATATAAAATTATTCAATTAATTTATAAAATAAACATTTATTAAATTTCAGTATCAAAAAGTGCTTTCTTTTTGAATAAAAAAAAATTATATAAACAAATCCTTTCACTTTTCAAATTCGCTTTACCAAAAAATAAAATAAAATAAAAATAAAGAAAGATCAAAACATTTTCATTCAAGCTATTTATTCAAGAAGCATTAAAATATTTCTTGGCCTATGCAAAAGTTGGACAGGAAGTAAACACGTTTTAAATCTTTTGCAAGGCGCCTCTGGCTTATGTTTTCCGCTTGCACTGAAAAACTTCAATTTAAATGGAGTGGAAAAAGAGCGCGGCAGAAGGAACTTTGCTGCGTTTTTAGCTGAAAAATCACACGAACGCACAACAATAACGCTTTAACTGCGCTCGCATAATAAATTTCTCACTTAACACTCCCGCATTGTTTTTTCCTCTATACTTTTCATTTCTTTTTTTTTTATATAAATAATTCCAATGAAGATAAGCTTTATTATAAAAACCAACAAATACAATGAGCACTGGAATGCAACTGCAATTTTTGAAACTACAAAACTATTAATTATTTTAATGAAAACTTCCGAAAACATCGAAATAATTTATCTCCATCTTAATATTACCAGTGTCAGTTTGCAGTTTAAAGACTTTAAAAGTAATAAACAATATAAACGGAGAGTGTTTAGCTGGGGGACGCGCGGAAACTAAATTAGAAAGCGGAAAATTAAATTTTCCCGTTCATTATTGCGATTTCCTCCTAGATAAATGATCTCGCGCGCAACTTTTAACGGCCTATAGTTTGCCTTTATTTTTCGGGGGCAAAAAGTTGCGGCCGCATAAATCGAGCGTAACACGTTCTACAACTGTTTGTTCGAGCGGGATGTGGAGAGCTTGTTTTTGCTTTCATTCAGATTTTTCACCGGGATTTCCAACGTACTGGTATTTCCTTCTGCACGGACACGAAACGAAGTAATAACGCGATACGTAACGGGTTAAACGAGGAAATATTTCTAGCATTCCGTTGCTCGTTTGCGTTTTGCGAGCTTAATTTAAATTAAAATTGAAATTAAGTGTGTCTAGTAGTGCAGCGCGCGTAAAGCTGCTCCCGAATGAATAACTTTCATTTCTAAGTAGAAAAGTTGGAATTAATCGGACTTAAGGAACGCCAGATTACAAATTAAAATAATTAGCAACAATTCCATTCGTTATAAACTTACTTTAAAGTAAAATTAAATGAAATAAAGCTTGTTTTGTCTTCATTTTTGCAAATTAAACTTTTAACTTTGTTTAGTTACTATTTTTTACAGACTTAAATTACATTTTTGGCATTTATAACACTTATTAGTCAATGTTTATGGTTTTATTTGAAGAAAAAAAATCAAATAAGTGTAGCAAAATTGTAATTCTACAGCAAACAAAATAAAGCTGCTAATAATGGATTAATATTCTTCAAATTTCAATCGAAACAAATCGAAACAAACAAAAACCTTTGAGTTGGTTAATTAAATGCTAATTGCTTCGCATGTGGTAATTAAATGAATGCGCGAATGCAGTACAAAATAGTTGATAGAATTTCAGCAATAGTTTAAATTGAATCACACAATTCACTATTAGCAAATAATTATAATAATTAACTAAAAACTAGAGTTTCCGCACAATTCAGAACTTGTCATTCTCAACTAAAGATGGTAAAACAATTGAAAATTTAACAAGCTGTTAATCAATTAGTAAACGATATTGCCGTTTAGGCTTAAAGGTTTACTATATACTGGCGGCGAGGCAAAATCTGAACAGAAAGGACATTTATCAGACAAGAAGTTAGTTGCCGAGCAGAGCACATTCCAAAGAGCAGAAGGCATTAGAGACGAGGCGGGCGCAAAACTTCTCGGAGAACTAATTGGAAATTGGCAAAGAGGAAAACTCACACCAAGTGCCGCCACCATAAGCTTGTTTATCAATTACTGATCAATTACTTAGGACATTTATCACTAAAACTATTTGTTGCCAATTTAATTTCAACCTAACCGATTTGGTATACTCTCACAAAAAAAAAAAAAACTTTTATTGCTAATAGGAAAAAAGTGCAAATATTATCCAGAAATATTTCGCATTAACATAGTATTGATTGGGTGAAATTAAATCTTCAAAGAATAAGCACCTTTATTGAATTGAAATCTCTGAAAATGCGGATTGCAAATTATGAAATACGAATCGGTAATTGAATCAACCGCGCTTTTCAGCATTTCGAGCGTTATACACATTTCGTTATATTCTGTACATTTTCCGCCCGTTCGCTTCATCCGTTCATTGCGAACTAAAATACGATGCTTTTTACCTTCGCAGCTTTTGTTGCCGGTAATAATAGTGTAATATAAAGTTTTCGATTGAAATGACGCCGTGCGGATTAGCTGCTGATATACAATTGAAATCTAAGTGGAAAACTGTAGCGGAAAATCATAATGGCCGTTATATTGAATCAACTGCGGAGGGCTTTTAAGAGGAATGGTTTGAGGTTTCCATCGCTGATGCTTATATACTTCAAATCACAATTATAATTCAGCCCCATTGTTTTGCCGTTTTTCTTTTGTCGATTGTTATTTACGGCAGACCCGGAGCAGACACAAAATGAAATATTTTTTAAAATTTACAATACATTTCACTTTGTTTTTGTCGTAAATAT
The DNA here is from genome assembly GCA_030556065.1 of Holobus sp. GC000080. Lineage (NCBI taxonomy): Eukaryota > Metazoa > Arthropoda > Insecta > Coleoptera > Staphylinidae > Holobus > Holobus sp. GC000080. The sequence goes on from JASKGO010005810.1 coordinate 13,892, forward strand.
GTTAAACTTAATGAATTGTTAATGGTATTTGTGAAGACAATAAGAAAATTTGCAAAAAAATTATATGTAACATAACCTATAATAATTTTTTTTTGTAA
>JASKGO010005812.1:0-14389 GCA_030556065.1 Holobus sp. GC000080
GTGTCTCTAGAATCTAAAAGAGTGAAAAAATGAGGTAAGTCCCATTAAAAAGTCAACAGTTAGGTTCATTTCCGCGTAAACCGGAAGTTCTTAAAAATTTAAATTAATGCCAATAAATCGGAATTATTGTCTTAAAAAAGAATAGCAATCTTTGCAAAAAACGAAAGGTAAATAAAAAAGATGGCAGGGGTTGATTCGGATAGGTTTATGAAATATAAAAGAGCGAAAAAACAGGAAACAAAACGACTTTTCCGAGCCACAAATCATGGGTGGTCGGTAACTAGACAGATCACATCCTGGGTGTCCCACAATAGGCTCAGGAAGTCGTTTTTCTTTTGGTCAAAACTCATCTGCAGTTATAACAAATGCATCTTTTTTCCAGCGGAAAACATGCACTTTTCAAACAAACCATGCAACAGAAAATTTCCTTCTTCAAAAATAAATAATTCTTTAAATTTTAAATCCAAACATTGTGGACATTAAAATAAAAATATTTCTTTTTTGTTAATAATGGCCATTAAAGCCATTTAATTGAATTGATAAATGCAAAGTAAACCATTAGAATTGCATATAAATTAGATATTTATGTTGGAAATTAAATACTGAGCTTTAATTATCCGTCGCACATTAAATAATAAGCTTTGCCGAATTTGCAAAATGTTATGTTTTAATTTACGGCCCGGTTTATTGCAAAGCTACAATTTACAACTGAAATGTAAACCACCAAATAGTTAAATTCTCTCAAAGGATCGTTAAAACTCATTAATATACAAATTTCGCAATTTTAGTTAGATAAAAAAAATAACATAATTTTTTTAATAGACTGGCAATAAAAAAGTGTATTTATGTACTTTTAATAAAGTTATTTGTTAGAGGAGGAAACAATATTGAAAAGTTATGCGCTGATGGAGTGGAGTTGCAAGAGCAGCATTCTCCTTGCAAACAATACTTTAAAAGCTGCTGCTCGAGATGAAGAAAGCGAACAAAATAAACCCTTTCGGTTTTCTGTACGTATAAACGGAATACAGGGTGTTTTAACTAGGGCCAAAGGAAGTAGTAACTTAAATTAGAAATCAATTTTAAGTATGAATTTAATGAAATCATATTGAACCATCGTCTTCTTAGTATTTTGATTTAATTTTCTTATACTTTATTTTTACTGTATGTAATTTAAACTGAAAATGAAACTTTTTCAATAGTTTCACAATTTTTTTGTCTCATGTCCCAATATAATCATGACTTTCAACTTTAAACAACTTATTTTCAAATTAAATTGATTGTAAAGAAAGTGGAAGAAATAAAAAGTGATTAATTAATATCTTACTTATTATTTTCTGCCTGGGATCTATCCGTTGACGTGGATCCTGATAGGCAGCTGGCCGAGGATCTCTTGCAAACCTAAAATTTAATCAATTTATTAATAAATAAAAACAACACCAAAAAGTCATCATAGAAAAAAACTTACACTTCCGATACTAATGGAGGATTAGGATTCGGCAAAGAACGCACATCGGGTTCTTGGGGTGCTCTCATGCGAGGATCCAAGCCTCGCAAATCAACATCTTGATCTAAAATTTAAAAACATTAATTTTACAAACAAAAACAAGAAAAAATAAAAACAATAGACTTACTGAATATTGGGGTATTTATTCCGAAGTCGTTCCGGTTTTGGTTTTGGCTTGGAGGCACAAAATTAGTTATAGGTACCGGTCCAACTATTGGTTTATCAGCAGGATGAAGAATTGGTACAGGATTTTGAGGATGTAACATACTCTAAAAAATCAAAAACAATAAGCAATATACAAAAACAATTCCCAGAAAAAGAACTTACACTGGCAGTTAATGGATCAATGATTTTCATCACAACCAAAGCTTGTAGTAAAGCATAAGCCAACTGTGGATTCTGTAACAGCATACTTCTAGCTTCTGATGGATTATTCTAAAAATAAAAAATAAAATTAATGTAAAATGAGATAAAATTTAGAGAAATAGAAAACCTGAATGCAAAGTTTCATCTGCTTCATCAACTCAAACATTTGTTCAGGAGGCAAAGAAGCCACTGCTTTGCTTATAGCCTCTGGTGCTCTTTCAGCGGGTGTCGGTTCACCGTAAGGATTCTCCACCGGTGGCTGGGTCATTAAGTTCTGCATTTCCATGCGCGATTTTTCAGTGCAAGCATTGTCCACTCGCAAACTGCGGCCGCCAATTTCGTATCCATTCAGGTTGCGCATAGCGCTGTGAGCAGTTTCTTGGTCTCTGTACTCACAGAATCCATACCCTTTGGGTTTGCCTGTCTCTCGATCAAATACAAGTCTGAAATAAATGGTTGTTTTCAGTTTACAAACACAACAGTGCCATAAGCAGTACTTACTTAAATGAAAGAACCTGTCCTACTTCGCCAAATATATCTTTGAGCTTCTCTTCAGTGGCTTCATACGGAATGTTTCCCACTGGAAAAAGCGGAAGTAGCATTTGTTGGGTTTCCTAGTAAGAAAAAACTTAAAATTTAGTTACTCACCGAACACCGAACGCATCGACTTGTCCATTATATTTGCATCTAATGTATCCATGGTTATTAATGTTTTTTATTCGGATTTTAACGTAACAATGAACTGTTTAATTGTTATTTATTTAAATTTTCACTACTGCAACAACAGCAGCAGGCTTGCAACAAACATAACCTATAAACTTACGCAGAAAATCTAAACATAGAGAGCGCTGCTGTACGCTTTTATGCGCCTCGCTTTTGCAACTTTCTAATTTACGCAAATTAATTGCTTGTTTTAAAATAGTTTATTTCTATTATTAAAAAATTAGCTAAATAGAAACTAACAGAAATAATGTTGTGGTTAATTTTTGTGTAATTTGTTTGAGCAATTTAATTTAAATGCAAATGCAAATTAATCCTATTGATGTATGTTGGGTTGCATTTTGAAAGTACCGGTTCAGTTGAATATAGGCTAAGTCACATTTCTCTTCTCCGCATTTCTTTGGCGCCGGTTCATTTACCACAATTTCTTCACCGAATTCTTATTCATTCTCATTCGTTTCGTGCTGAAGATTGATCTTGTTCAAATTAAATAACAAATCATGCCTAATGAAGGAGTTGCTGTAAGTATTAGTTATTAAAATAAACACGTTTACATGTTTTCCCAAAATGCCTGTTTAGAACGCTAAAGTAAAAGCTAAGAGAGGTAGGCCCGCCAAAGTCAAGCCCGTTGAAAGCAGTTCGGAATTGGACAAAGAGGAACTTCGCGAAAACAGAGAAATCACGGAATCAGCAGAAGAAAAGCCAAGCGTCAAGGCCAGGAATGGTAAAGCTTCCAAGGTTGCCGAGGAAAAACCAAAGACTCAAAAACGTGGCAGACCAGCTAAGGTTCAGAAAGAAGAAAAAATTGCTGAAGCTCAAGAAAATAGTTCTGATGAGGAAGATTTTAAAGAACTAGTAGATGAAAATCTATCTTCAAAAATAGAAAAAGAAGTGCCTGCAAAGAAGCCTTCCAAACTAGAGGATGATTTCTCATCTGATATTAAAGAAAAAAAGCCAAAATCTAAAGCAGCAAGTGTAAAAACTTACAGAGGACCTAAAGAAGACTCAGCCACTGAAGTAAAAAAAATCAAAGCTGCGGAAAACGGTTCCGAAGAAGAGGAAAATCCATCTTCTGAAGCAGAAGCCCAATCTGATCCGCTTGAAGGGCCTGAAAAAGCATCGTCACCTCATTTCGAAGAAGAAAAGCCAAAACCGAAAGGAAAACGCGGAAGACCTGCTAAAGGAACCAAGAAAGAAGCAGCACCCTCCAAGAGCAAAAAAAGCAAATTTTCAGTGAGTGAATCTGATGAAGAGTCTTCCAAAGAAAAGGAGGAGGATCAAGATTCCGATTACGAAGAGAAGCCAAAAGCCAAGGCAAAACGCGGCAGACCTGCTAAAGCGTCCAAAGGAAAGCAACCAGCTAATAAAACCAGTACCAATTTCATCACATTTGAAGAAACTTCTGAGAGAATGAACGCTTTGGGAAAGCTATCAAAACTGAAGATAACCAGCTGGAATGTTAACGGACTACGTGCTTTGGCCGCCAAGGGCGGATTGGAGTTCATCAAGAAAGAAAACGCCGACATAGTCTGCCTGCAGGAAACCAAATGCTCCGAAGACAGCATTCCGGAAGAAGTGGATGATTTTTCCGAGTACAAAAAGTATTGGCTGGACAGCAAGCAAGCCGGCTACGCTGGTGTTTCTTTATGGTCCAAACAGGAACCGATAAAGGTGAAGTACGGTCTTGATGATGATGATATGGACGCAGAGGGTCGTATGATCACTGCGGAATTTCCGGACTTTTACATAGTCTCAGTGTATGTGCCGAATGCCGGCCGAAAATTAGTCACGTTGCCTAAGAGACTCGAATGGAACGAAATGTTTGTCCAGTATGTGCAGGAATTGGACAAGAAGAAGCCGGTGATTGTTGCTGGTGATATGAATGTTGCTCACAATGAAATCGATCTGGCTCGACCGAAGACCAACACTAAAAACGCCGGATTTACCATGGAGGAACGCGACGGGATGAGCGATTTTCTGAAGGAGGGATTTGTGGACACCTTCAGATTTCTTTATCCGGATTTAAAGGACCAGTACACTTTTTGGACCTTTTTAGCTAATGCCCGGGCGAATAACGTCGGATGGAGGATCGACTACTTCATAGTTTCTGATCGCATCAAGGAGAAAGTCTGTGATCAAAAAATCAGGAACCAAGTTTTCGGTTCCGATCATTGTCCTATTACCATATTCCTCAATTTCGATTAAGTTTTGCACTTTATAGAATTTCAAACAAAGTTTTAAACAAACAAAAAAAGCTAGTTCCAGTATTATTAGTTAGTTTTAGTTGTGTTAAGTTAAAACATTTCCAAGAAATATTGTTTGTGTAAAAAAGAAAACTGTGTTACGTTAAATGTTGTCTTTTGTATATCAGGCCAACGGCCTTTCTGAATTTGAATAAAATAAAGTAAGTTTTAGAAGAAAATTTAAATTATAAACATTGCAAGTGTTAAAAGAAGTTAATTTAGCAGTATTCCAGAATTACAAACAAACAATTGCATAATATACAAACCCACGATATAATTACTCAACAATCGTTTGTTATAAACAGACCACAGAAAACAAATTGCAAATAAACAAAGATAATAATAAAAAAGAAAAAAAAACGAAAGACTAATTAGAAAAAATCTCCAAATTGATTCCGAGCTGTAACTAACGAATTATGAGCAAACACCTACAGATTATTTGGTAGGTTCGATGGTCTGTCCTTCTCGAATTTGCCCCCAGCCAATTAAACGCCAATGCTTCTCGACACGTCTGCTGAGCGCAATCTTCTCGCCGATTTCCGTGCACACAGGATTCGTGAGCGCAATCTTGACCAAGTCCACTTTGGTGGCCAAAACACGACCACCGGTACTTAAAGAACCGATATTCACCAGCAGCACTTCTCCTTTAGCCAACTTCTGCACTTTGGCTCCCTTCTTGTCTCCTTCCATTCGCACTCCAAGCAATCGTTTCAGCAGATAATAACTTACCTGAAAGTAAAATTTGCCATGTAACAACACACATCGAAACAATTTGCACTAATAAAATTGGGACTTACTTCAAGTTCTATGAATATTTTAGGTAAGGCCCCAACAGAGCCCAATACTTGTCCTACAAGACGATCGGCTCTGCATAGAGTCGGTTCAATTTTGGTTCCTACACCGATTAAACCGCCCGGAACAGCAAATTGCAGTTCGTTTTGTTCGGTGTACAAAGACACGATTCGGGAGAAAATTGGTTTGCAGGTGAGCCTTCCTTCAGCATCTTTACTAACTAGACCAGGACGCACCTAAATATAACAAAACCAAGTTTCAGAGTTACAAAATTAGCAATGAAAAAAATAGGATAAATTACCTCTATTTCTTGGCCCACTTTGAGAACACCTCTCAAAATACTGCCACCAGCCACACCGCCCTTCAAATCGTTCACTTCGCAACCTGGTTTGTTAACATCAAAAGATCTAATGACGATCAAACGCGGTTCCGACGTGAAGTCCCTCAAGGGAACCGGAATCTTCTTAGTGATGTACTCACACAACACCTATTAATTAACAAAATACAACACAAATTATAAAGTTAATAGTAAAAATCTTTGTTTTTTAAGTTACCTCAATGTTGTACTTGAGTTGCGCGGAAATGGGAATAATGGGCGCGCCCTGAGCAACGGTTCCCTGCACAAATTTAACAATTTGCTCGTGCTGTTCCTTGGCCTGTCCCTCTTTGACCAAATCGATCTTATTTTGCAGGATCACGATGTGCTTCAACTTCATAATCTCAATAGCAGCCAAGTGTTCGCTAGTCTGTGGCTGCGGACACGATTCGTTACCTAAGAAAACAACATCAGAAAGAAATAAAATCTGTCCTGACGGATCGATGTTACAATTTACCAGCAATAAGAAGAAGAGCAGCATCCATAACGGCTGCACCGTTCAACATCGTAGCCATAAGAATGTCGTGACCGGGACAGTCGACGAAACTCACGTGCCGCACCAGCTGAAAGCGACCGGAACATGCGGGCCGCAGACAAGGAAACGAATCGTCCTTGGAGGAGCCTCCGGAAATGTAGCTGGCCGGTCGTTGGCACTTGGGATTTTCGCATTTGTAAATCTTGGCATTGGCATACCCTATTCGAAACATACAATTCTTTATTTTATCTCAAAATTCCATTAGAAAAAAGTACAATATGGTAAAATACTTGTACATACAAAGGTATAATTGTATAACTAAATAAACTATCTTCTTCTACTCTTCACGAGGACAATATCAAGTTATAAGACATTTAAAAAAAAACATTCAATTAAGAACCAGTAAAAAAAAGCTAAAACTATAAGTGTGTATAATTCAATTATATATATCAGTAAAAATTAAAATAGGTATTTGCGGCAGTTTAAAGCGTTGCACTTGCAAAGTGTCCTTTGCATCAAATTGTTCTCGTCCTCGGGCGAGACTGGCGTGCGTCTTCGTTCCTGATTGTCGCTCTTGTAGTCGAACGTGAGCTCCTCGTTCGCTTTGATCTGGCGCAAAGCGAACAGGGCCAACTGGGGCAAATTGCGGTCCTGGCAATTAATCCACACGGACCAAACGCCCACATTTGGATCGCACGAATGGTTTATGAAGTGCGACTCGTTACCAAACTTGGCCGCGTCCACAGTATAGACATTATCCGGCGAATCGAAATCCAAATCGAACAAGTAGGTGAGTCCGACGTCATCGTATTCCACACCTCTACGTTCCGCTTCCTCATTGTCGATCACTTCGCCGACATACTGGCAGATGAAGGCACCGGCGGGAATCATCGCGCGAGTCTTCACGCCCCAACCGCAACCGTTGGATGTGCGAAAGATTGCCAGCGGAATTTTGCCGCCGTGCTGCACGATCCTATTGCGGCAATCGGGTCCACAACGACACGAATCATTGCATTCGTGGATAGGATATCCACGCGGAAGCATCAACTTCTTAAATTTCGAATAAACAACTCGATTGTTTTCCTTGTAAAGACAACACTGGCGACTGGAAGGACATTCTTCTTCGCAGTCGCAACCCACCGGTGCTACAGTGGGAAATACTACCCCTTTGAAAGGAACGTATTCCTTAACGTAGGTGAACTTCTCCGAAGGCACCTCCAAGTCCACGTTGTTTTCAACAGTCAGAGGAAATTCGCTCCCTTTGGTGGCGTTCACATTTTCCTCCCAACGTTTCAGAGCCCCTATTTGTGCGGCTCTCATTTTTATTACGTTGTAGGAAATGAAATAACCGGCTAGGGATTCCATAAGGGCTTTGTTTCCCGGATAGCAGATAGGTTGGCAAAAGTATGCGCATAATAGTTTGCGACATATTGTCATCTCGTTGTCCGCGAGCGCTTGAAAACGCCCATCTTCAGGTACGAATAGTTCCAAGCGTTTCTTTTGAAATGTTTCTGGTAGACTTAAAGTGTAGCGCAAATGTTTCAAAATTATGTGGTCCAGCAATAAATGCATAAAAGAATTGTAAGCCTCTGGGCAATTACGCAAGTGATTGTAGGGTTCCCAAGTGTTCTGAGAACTATCGTAACCTATCCATTTTACCAAATACATTTCTGATCGTCTTTGCACATTGTCAGTTGCTAATCGCACGCCCACGATTTCTTCCACTTCGTATTCCCTAGTGTTTCTTAACGAAGACCCCTTTTTTCCTTCGAGGGCTTCTTCGGTGTACTCTTTGATTATTTCAATAGAAGTTTTGCTAACTGTTTGCTTCAGTGTAAAACCATCTAGTTCAACAGATAATTCATCAGGCAGACTTTGTGACAGTTGGCGAACTTTCCATTTTAGAAATCTTTGAGCTTTAGATGGAAGGCTTTTCAAATAATCATTGGCGCCTATCTTCAAATACTCCCAAACCAAACCTCGATGACCTTTTAATGCTGGAATGTCAAACTGACTCAAATCTTCATGTTTTTCTTCAGTGTAGCTTACTTTTTCTCTTTTGCGCAGTTGCTTTTTGGATTCCTGTTCTTCTACTTCTTCATCTGTTATAGGATTCTGTTCCTCTTCGTCCCTCAGTTGTTCTATTTTTATGGACACCTCTTTAACTTTGTCCTTATCGTTATCAGTATCCTGAAGCAGTTGCAGAATTTTTTTCGCTCGGGTTTTTTCCGTTGGACTTGCACATGGCGTCAACATATCGCAATTATTGAAATAATTCTCCCTGGTAATCGGACGAAATTTGCGCAATTTTCTTGCGTAAACCGAAAACAGGCCGTTTAGTTTTTTGCCCAAATTGTTGATAGCAAAATTATTCAATGGTGAACCATGCAGATTTGGTAGGGACGCGTTCATTTTCAACTTCTTTTTGAAATCGTGAACCTTAATTGGAGTTTCCTCGTTTTCGTCAGCGGAACAATCCAATTTAGAATTCGGGCTAAATTTGTTATCGACCTTGTCGCGTAAGACCAAATCGGAAAATCGTTTTTTGTTATTCACTTTGAAGTCGTTAGCTTCATTTCCGAAATTGAGCGCCACCGGCATGCTCTTTCTAACAGGGAGACTGTTCGTGATTTCCGTTAGAAATTTTAACGGCGACATCAATTTACGGATGCCGTTTACATTGTTCTTTTGCAAAAACGCCTCATCATCAGTTTGAATTGCAACTGAGTTGGTTTTTCTTTTTTTGCACAGTTGATCAACGTGTCCATTTTGCGAGTGTTTTTCACTTTGCGGACTCTCCGGAGCGACTTCACTGAATCTCCTTTTTCTTCCACTATCTTTGTAAGCAGCCAATTTGCTTTTGGCAATTGCCGCGCTTAATCTAGTCCTCTTATTTACGTTTTTGTTTGTAGGCTCCTGTGGCATTACTACTTTCCCATTCACATCAAACATCAGCCTTTCTGCAATACAGGTACCAATATTGCTTCAATATTAACAAAACATTTTAATTTCTTCAAAAAATTCGATATTTACAAAATGCCAGGCTTGATGTGAAGAGATCACAGAAGCCTACCAGTAAATCTACAATCGCTACTCTAATAGATAAAGAACAGTTTCATAGCATACCCAGTTTGATGGTGATGTTTCTCTCCAATTCATTCTTGAAGCGTACAGTTTGGACTCCAGAAATTGCCTTGACAACAGTGGACTTTCCATGGGCTACATGTCCAATCGTTCCAATATTTATAGTTGCTTGCCGACTGATTACTTCCGGCGACAAAGCCGTTAGCTTTGTAACATCCTAAAAAGCGGTTGTTCCATAAATATTGCTTACACATGTAAAACGATTGAGGTTAAAATGCACAAATTAAAAAAGTACGAATTCTGCAACAAATATGTTAATTTCGGCAGCTTACCAATTTAGATAAGTCCTGTTTTTGTAAATTTGGTTGACCAGTAGTAACGCCACTAGCCTCGGAAGCCATTTTTTACCAACAGAAGAATGCCACAAGAGCGTTGGGAAAAGCCAAAAGGCGCGTTGCACTATGCAGTGGTGGGGGCTAAGGGGGCAACAAGATGATGAAACCACTCAGTGCTACCAACTGTAGCGGCCAATTTAAATGATTCAAATTTTACCGGCAAAAGCGAAAAACAACGGACGCCATTTTGAATTTTTTTGCGCTAATTATTTTAATTGACGAAACTGACGAACAGAAATTAAAGAATTCACAAAATGCAGCACAGTTTATTAAAATAAACCCCTAATTATCATTATCTACATTTGCGTGTTTGGATTTGCGTAATACAACGGTTTTAAATATTCATTAGCTTTATCGCAGCCGAAAACTGAACATTAATTCAGCATATAAATCATCAAAGTATTAAACAATACATTGAAATAGACTTAAAGATGTAATTTACGTAGTAGTTATGTTTTATCAAAACTATTTGCAAAAATGAGTGATTTAATTAGAATAACTTGCGAGCACCTTTCAAACATTGCATAGTAATTAAGGTAGTGAAACCACTATAAAAGACAATATTTTCTGGGCAATGAGCAGTTCACCAAGATGTTCCTACTAGTGACTTTAGTGCAGCTTTTAGCTTTAGCCAGTGCCTTTGAAGGCTTCGAAGACTTCCAAGAATTCCAAGAAGACCGGCAAAATGTCGAAGGGAAAATCGTTTTAGGAAGTGATGTAGAAATTTCGCAGTATCCTTATAACGCGGCCCTTATCTATCGAGGAGCATTAAGATGTACAGCATCTATAATCAATGAAGAGTGGATTTTAACCGCTGCTCATTGTACCAACGGGTAATTTGAAATTTTCTAATTATTTAATTGTTTGGACTTTGTTGAAAATGAGAAAATCTTTGTTTGTAAATGAAAAAAAAATGTTTTTCAGAATTCGAGATGCATCCAGTTTGTCAATAAGGGCAGGATCCACTTTCCAGGATGATGGAGGCCAATTGATAGTGGTGGATGAAATTCATCAGCATCCTAAGTACAACAAGCCAACTTTTGACTACGACATTTCTCTGTTGCATCTCAGCGAAAGTTTGCAAATGAATGAAAACATTACAGCCGTTGAAATTGCCCATTCAAAGCCTATGATTTACAAGAACTGCTTATCCACTGGCTGGGGGACCAAAAATGCCATTGGCATTGGGACATCGAAACGCCTGAGAAGCGTTTCCTTACCAATTGTGCCGAGACTTTTTTGCGAAGCCCGGTGGTTGTTGTCAGTAACAGGTCGGCAAATTTGCGCCGGAAAAGTCACCGGAATAAGTGGTGTTTGTTTCGTAAGTGCCAAATTTTTATAATTTTGTAGATCCCTTTTTTAATTGCTTTTTCCTGCCTTTTAAAGGGTGATTCTGGTGGTCCTTTAATGTGCGATGGCAAACAAGTCGGAATAGCTTCTTATACAAAGGCGATTTGTAATCTCCCAGCTACTCCTTCGGTCTTCACATGGGTTGGACATAAGAAAATCAGGGAGTTCATCACGAGCATAACCAAAGTAGGAGTTTAAATATTATGTAAATATACGAAGAACCAATAAATTTCCTCAATATTCTAGCAAATAATTCGTTTGCCTTTTTTCAAATCGGCTGAGAAAGTTATAAATAAGCCATCTGTTTGTTTTTGGGTTATTTCCTTGGATTCTTTGTCAATTTCAGTGTAGATTTTGGCTTCGAAAACAAGTTTCAGTTGATTCTTAAGAGTTTCGTTTTCTTTTTTGAGAAGTTCTTCTTCCTTTTGCATGTCTTTTAAGGACATCAAAGTTTTACTGTAGCATTTCCAAAATTTGGACATTTTTTTGGTGGTTTCAAATGAATGTTGCATTGAACGTGGTAAGGAAGGACTTAAATTTTCGTCGTCTTCTGAAATGTCCTCTGAAAAATCATCGAAAATGGTGCAGGGGACAAATTCCACAAATTTCAAAACTTTTTCTTCTTGTGTTTCAAACTTTCGGCATATCTGCACCAAATTTAGAATGTTTTCACGTTGTTTCTGTTGTTTTTCCAAAAATTTCAACGTCGAATTTGAATTTTCAGATAGAAAAAGTAAATTAGTTTCATCTGTTTGAAGCAAATTATGTAATTTTTGCTTTTCCATTTCGTAATTTTCCTTGAGAATTTTATTGTAGTCGTTTAAAACAGACTTTTCGCGTTCGGAATCTGTTTTCAATTCCGTAAAATTAGTTTCTAGTTTTTTAAGTTCTTTCTGTAAAATAGAATTTAGATTTTTACATTTTGTATGAAAATTTGCTGGCAATTACTTGTTTTTTAGTTATGAGTGATTCATTTTGCATAATTTCTTCTCCACTTTGCAAATCCAAGGTGTGCAGTTCAGCCAAATGAGCCCTTTTCTTATCAGTTTCCAAAATATGTTCCCTAAGGACTTGCAAAATTTTACTCCAAATTAGAGTCATTTCCTTTTCTTTACTTTTGCGTAATTCATCAAACTCTTTTTTATTCTGCAAATGATTTTTTTAAATGGAATTAAAAGCTAATTTTTGGAATTTACTCACTTGAATCATAACGTCGTCTTTGATTTTAAAATAATAATCATAATTTTCGCGCAGCGATCTTTTGCCCAAAATTTTATGTTCATTTATCAAAGATCTTATAAATATTTCTTGATCTCTAAGTATTTCGTAAAAATTTGTCCGTTCAGTTTGACCTTTTCTAAGTAAATCTTTTAGTTCTGAGTCATGTTGGTCTTTTATATCTTGCACAGCTTTACTACTAAAATCTACAAAAAAATTACTTAGTATTTTATTGAAAATTAATATTAATTTTGATAATAAACCAATGATTTTTGCAATTGAATTCATGTGTCTTTGATAATTATTTTTATAGTCTTCTTCGGCTGTATCCAGTTCGTCCATTAAAGTATCGATAGTTTTGTTTTTAAGTTTAAGAAGATGCTCAATTCGATTGTTAAGGAATTCCACGTCACTTTTTAAACTTTTGGTTTTAATTTTGCGTAATAAATTGTGCCAGTTTTGGTTTATTTTAGCAATGTTCAGTCTTGCAAATGCATCCTCTCTTTTTACTTTGTTCTGCAAGTAAATTAACATTAAATGTAAAATTTTTAATTAAAAAATGTATTTCCTGATTGACCATAGGAAATTACATGGAAAATAATTTTTTTTTGCTCCCATTATAATTTTTAGAAATGAAAAAAATCCTAGCTGGTAGTATTCACGGAATTGTACTTTTTTATCATTATTTGAAGGGCGCGAAATTTAAAATTAGTGTTTTTAAAGGGCTGCTACATAAAAACTAAAAAAAAAAAATGTTAAAAATACTCCATATTGAATACTACTACTACTTTAGAATTTAATCCATTTGAAAAGTTATAACGGGAAGCAGGAAATAATAAAGTCTAATCTTTAATTGAAATTTCCTATGGCCGAACGGGAAGTGCATTAAGCATAAAGAAAAAAATAGATAACCTTAAGAAATATATTGATCAGTTGTTCTTTTCGTCGTTTTAATTCTTCTTCCTGGTCAGCTTTATGTTGCAAATATCGAGCCCGGTCATCGTCGGACATTTTTGCTAATTTATTAGCTAACGATTTCTTTTTCTTGCCCATTTTGCACTACTGTTTGTTTTACAAAGAAATTTCACCGAAAATAAGTCTTCACAATGGATCACAATAATTATCGAACAAACAATGCATCGCAGCAATAAAATTTACTATGTTGGTTTGATTGGAAACCATGGTATCCGGGTTTCCATGCAGACGTATAAGTATTACAGTATAGAATAGACGTATGGGTGGACGTATGGGAAAAGTCGCGGCGAAAGGGCTGGGTTCATTTTTTAATGGTGCAGGTGCTATTTAAATGGTGAGGGAAGGGTTGAATTTAATTTTGGAATTTATAAAAAATTCAACGTAATGTATAAACAAAGAAAAGAAGGAAAAAAAGATAATGGTGTACTAATAAAATATGATAAGCCTTTGGGGACCCAATGTACCCAGTGGAGAACCTCCGACAATATTAAACTTTCGGCGGGCATCTCAGAGGTATCATCATCAGTGACATTGGACCCAAAAAGTTATCGGCTGCCTCTGGTCAAGAAGCGCAAATTCTTACGGAAACATGAAATGGATCTGAAAGATAGTGGTAACAAAATTCGTCCAACTAACGATTATTACAATTCGCTGACATGCGAAGTCGAAAGAATCATTAAATTGTTAGAGAGGAGTGCAGATAAAATTAAAATTGTTGTAAGTAATAAATTCCAAATAGAAATCTTTGCAGTTAAAATTTAATTAATGAACAGGGTAGATCTGAAGAACTAATTGCAAACGATGGTAAAATTCTGAAGCAATGTCTCAATGAAAAGAAAAGCAAAATTGTTTTGGATAATTTGCGTGATAATGTTTGGGCCCTCAAAAAAA
>JASKGO010005814.1:0-13362 GCA_030556065.1 Holobus sp. GC000080
ATGTACACTATTATACACATTTCCAAACAATATACTATTTACTTAAATTTTTGTTGTTGCTTGAGGCCAGGGGGGTGCAAGTGCACCCCCTTGCACCTATGAGCCGGCGCCCATGAATTTAAACTAAAAGTCAATACAAATTCGCAAGCTCTGGAAACTTACTTACCTCTATTTAATTCGGGGGCGGCATCCACTTGAGGTTCTGACGTCGGCGTCGGGCGTCCAAGGCGTCTAAGGCAAAGCGTCGGGGCGTCCTTCCTTCCTTCCATGCTTCATCTGATGCACTACTCATTCGCGTTTTTAATTACTTTTACTATTTTCCCGTGATGCACGATGGCATATTCGGCAATTTTTATTTAACTAATAACAATTCGGACGAAATCGGTTACGAGTTATTTTGAATTTACAATATTTACATCGAAGACTGCCCTAACGTTAACACAACTTATGCAAAACTAAGTCAAAGCAAAGCAAAGCAAAATTATTTAATCAGGATGTACTGGATATCCGCAAAATACAATACAATAATAATAAATAATGAAACACATATATCACATCAATTTTTTAATTATCTTTTTTTTTTTATTAAAAAAAAGTCCTTATATGGGACCAAATTGGATGGAAACCAGGAACTTCTCTGCGTTGGACTAGAGCCTGTAACAATTAAGCAGAACACACAGCACAAGAAATGCGCGGATATCTAGTACGAGAAAAAGCAAAACAAAAAAGATTCCTTAGGAAAAATAAAGAGGATTTTGTAAAAAAAATTCTATGTATCATGCCAACTTTTTCGGCTATAACTCATTTCCGGTTATTTTTGTCAAAATTGGTGTCATAAGAACAAAATGAAAACTTTCTCATTTTTGATAATAACTTCATAATTTTTTTTAATTCTCTTTCAAGATGTGTGTCCACATATTTTTTTATGTTCATGTGCACTTTGATAATACACGTTCTTCACAACAAGAAGACAAACTTTGAGATTTGATAAGAAAGAGATTAAAGTAAAAAAAAAACTAGGATATCCATTTAAAAAAAATCAAGTTTTAACTCTTTTTCGATCTCAGTTTATTAAAAAAAAATTTTTTTAATGGAATTTGAAACAATTACTTATATTAATTATTTTAAAACAAGAACCTCTAAAAATATGGTATCGTTTTTCAAATACTGGTCTTTGAGAAGTTCTTTGTGCGGAATAAACAAATACTCCACCGATGATTCCTGTGGCTCATCCGCATAATCTTCGGGGGATTCACGTTTGGCAGTAACATAACGAATAAAATCTTGAGGCTAAAACATTGCAATAAATAAAATGGTACCGTGGTAGCTTAATTCTAGGAACCAATTCACTTACCTCTTTTTTATTTTCGCAATCTCTTAAAATTACATTTGCTTCAATTTTGCATGGCCACTTTAACAAATTGTCGTAATCGCCTTTTAAAACATGCAAAGTCGCAAGCATGTGACGTCCTTTCCACTTTTTGAAACCATTTAAATAAACCAAAAGCTAGAATTTAAACAATAAATAAAAACAAAAAAATAGTAATAAAAGGGAAAATACTTTACCCTAAGCTTATAACCATAGTCTTTAGAATAAAAAACTGGACTTTTAATGGGTACTCGTTCATTTTCCTTAGAAAAAGTCATATTCAAATTGAAATCTTGAATTTTCCATACCAATCGTCCCGGATTTGAACAAACCAATCCTTCTAAATTATTGCTAGGGCAAGCAGCCATTTCAATAGCTAAATTAACTTCAGCCAGTGATCTTTTTAATCTTCTTATTTCGCCCGAATTACCCTCAACAAATTTTTGCGAACTTATTTGTTGTTGTTTGATTTTGCTAAAAGAAGCATTGACTTGCTTAAGACTTTCTTCAAGTTGCACTTTAAAATGATCAGTGCATTCTCTTAAATTATTCTTTAAAAAAATCTTTTGTTCTGATATAAGCTGATTAATAAACTTGGTTTGTTTGGTCAAATGTTCCTGAACTTGGGCTTCCTTCAAGTTCAATTTTGAATCAATTTTCGTTATAGTGACATCATAGTATGAACATCTCAGCTTTAATCTTTCAACTTGCTGAATCAAATCTTTGATATTATGACCACTTGCTTCAACGTATTCTTTCACATATTTCAAATCCATGAGTTCTTTATTAATGCCATCGATTTGCGTTTCAAAATTACCGCGCCAAATTGCCATAGATGCATTTTGTTGCTTTAGATTTCTAATTGTATTGTTCGATTCAATTAATTTTTGCTGTAAAGATTGAATTTGCTGTTGTTGTATGTGAACAATATTTGTCAAGTTAATTTGCGATGCGTGAGCACTGAATTGATCTGTTGCGCTTAGGGTTGAAATTTGATCCTGATAATTTTGGCATTTAAATCGGTGTTGGTCTTTTAGATTCCGCGGAACGTATAATCCGCATTTCCATTTACAGGGTTCAAGTACGTATTGGCAAGTTTCTATATGTCTCTGCAAAAAATAAAATATTATTAATAATAATGATATGCTTTTTTGTTTAATAAATAATTCGTAAATGAATTTATTAAATGCTATTGGCAAGTTCGTTACCTCTTAGTTGAAGAACTAACTTTTATTGAAAATAAAACTAATGCTAATTATTTTAATTTTTTTTAAGAATTAAAAGTTGCTTCTGTTCTTTCATTGTAAATCATCAAAAATATACAAAAACATCTGAAAATGAAGTCTTTTTCGTAAAGAGTAAAGACACATAATGCCCTAGGATTTATTTAAAGTTTCCAATTTGCAAACAAATAAAATTAATTAAAAAGTTAAAAGTTAATAAGTTAAATATTAATTGTCTAAGAAAACTCAATTAATTAATAAATTAATACTTTCATATTTCATAAAGAACAACTTAATTCGTTCCAAATTCAATTAAAATTTAAAAGTTCAATAAAAATAAGAAATTGTTAAAATTAGGAAGTTGCAAAGTCTCAGTAAGCAAATTACTTTTATTATTTTTTAATGCTTACATTGGATTTTAACTTGATTGGAATACAATCGCTTCAACAACATTGTTTAAAACAGCAATTAAAACATTAAAAATATATTGTTTTGCGCTTAATATTTATAATATTTATTCTTTAACAGTGTGAAATTATAATAATTTTTTTTTTAAATTTATGTCTTTTTTTAAATGCACATGACAACAGTCAATCTTTTTAATTGGAAAAATTTTCAATATATTTTTTGAGAGGATTAAAAGTTGCATTAACGGTTATTATTAACTTTAGTATTTATTAAATGAAGAAATTATTTAGAAAAGAGACATGTCATGTAGTAAAAACATTTCTTATTGTTACTTTATATGAATCTTATCAATTACATTTTTGGAAACTTATAAGTCATCATATTGATGAGTAAACTTCATTTATAATTACGCCAATTATGCAACATGCAATGTAATTTCGAATGCTGCATATAAAAATTAAACCAAGGACATTAAGTTATCTTTAAAATTTAAATGGCACCAAAAATATGTTTCATCAAAAAAAGCACAACTGCAAAATCAAACTCCTCTCAAATTGAAGCGTTTAAATTATATCCATAGCGTTAATTTTAGGCATTTTCCTATTCATTTTTATTTGAAGTACATTCTGTTACTATTATAATTAAAATCAAAAACAAAAACTTACCTCAAGACTATCACAATTAACTACTTTTTCACAATAAACACAGAAATTGTTATTAGCAGCACTATCCATAGCTGGTTTGTCATTAATTAACACACGCAAGGATTACGCTGTTGTTATCTATTTCTGCTATCTTATCAGAAAACAAGCATTTAAATTACGAAAATTAGAAATCAATGATTCATTTCCTATAGCATTACAAAAGACACATTTTTATTGACCAAACACCAGTTAAAAATATAAAACAATGGTAATATGTTTCGCACTTAAAATTTCTAAAATAATACCGTAGAATGATGCATCACAGTAACTTTTAAACAGCCATCGGCATGTTAATTTTCGGGTAGGGATTGTAGCCGACCAACTCGAAATCCTCCAACTTGAAATCTTCGATGTCGCTCACTTTGCGCTTGATGAACAATTTGGGGAACGGTCTGGGCGTCCTCATCAACTGCTCCTTTAGAGCATCGGCGTGGTTTAGGTACACGTGACTGTCACCGAGAGTATGGATGAATTCACCTGGCTGCAAACGTTCGTATAATTAGTAAATAATTGCAGTTATGATTATAGTAAATGGATGGTTAAATAAAATTTCTGGTCGACAAAGTACCAAAAGTTTTTGCTTTTTTCCCAGTGCTCCTTTTTGCACTTTATTACTATGAAAGTGGTCCCAAACAAACAAAATTTTCGGCTAACATTTTATAAGAAACTAAGGATGTTGATAATTCGAAATGTCACAAGTTCTTGTTTAAAATGGTCTTAAATATTTAAATTTTGTAACAATTTCAATATTTCATGACATAATATTTGTTAATTTGCGCTCTAAGAACTTTAAATCGCTATAAAAATACTTACTTAAATAAGGGACTCCAAAACAATTGACAATTAAAATTAAAGACCAGAAATAATATAAGTAACTTATGCAAAAACTGTTTAAATTCCAAAAATAAATCAAAAAAAAAAAAAACGATTTATAAATTTGGAACGCTAAATTACAATAAAATTACCTTCAGGCCAGTGATATGTGCAATCATATAAGTCAACAATGCGTAACTAGCAATATTGAACGGTACCCCTAAACCCATATCAGCGGAACGCTGGTACAACAAACAGGACAGCTCATCATTGGCAACGAAGAACTGCACTAGGCAATGACACGGAGGAAGAGCCATTTGTGGAATATCGATAGGGTTCCAAGCACACATAATAATGCGCCGATCGTTTGGGCGCGTTTTTATCGTATGAATAACTTGTTTCAATTGATCTATACCGTGATTAGTATAGTCATCATGCATAGTTCCGTACTTCGCACCAAAATGCCTCCATTGAAATCCGTAAATGGGGCCCAAATCGCCCTCTTCTCTATGGGTCAATCCTACAGAGTCCAAAAACTCTCTAGTGCTGTTAGCATCCCAAATATGAACATTTTTTGCTTGCAATTCTTTAGCATTGGTGCTACCTCTGATAAACCAAAGAAGTTCTTCAACAACACCCCTCCAAAACACTCTTTTGGTTGTCAGCAGAGGAAAGATGTTGTCTCTGAGAGTGTATCTCATTTGGGCCCCAAAGATTCCCATGGTGCCAACACCTGTTCGGTCTCCTCTGGTAGCACCCCTCTTTAGGATGTTCTTGATGTGGTCCAAGTATTGGTTCTCTTCATGAGGTTCAGAGTAGCTATCATGGTCTCCTTTGCCGTTTTTTAAATGTTGGTTTTGTGAAACTTCTGATTTTGCATTATCAACTAGAATTTCAATAGTTACTTTGTTGTCCAAAGCATCTGGTCTTGCATGGGTTCTGAAATTATTACTAAGCAGTTAAATTATGCAGTAATAAAATAGTGTTACAGATCATTAATAAATTTGGAAGTTAATTCGGCGATTTATGGCTTTACGTACCCAGACATCATTTTTATAAGGCGAATTTGTTTCTGAAAACCTAAATTTCTATTGGAATATCCCTAAAATATTCAGACACAGCTCTTTAAATCTTAAATGTTCTTAAGACAAAGTTAACCTGAAGTTATTGAATTTATTTTCGTTTGCCTCCAAAATAATCGGTTGTGAATACGAAGTTCTTTAAAATCCCCAAGTTGCCACTATACAACTGTCAAATTTAAAGTTTAAAATGCCAAGATGCGAAAAAAACAACTGTTAAAAGCAGCTAAAATTAATTGCAAGTGTAAAAATTGTATATTTTTAATATTTGAAACATTAAATTATTGGATGAATTTGATGAAATTTTGTATAAATTCACAAAAATTACGCAAAAAGAAAGATAATTTATCGGCAACACAACATACGCTATACTTGCTGTAGGGCAAAACTTTTAGAACAAAAATAGAAATTATTGGGAATTTAAATTAATTATCAAGATCCTTAATATTTGCTTCCATTCACATATCATTTTTTGGAATTTTATCAATTTGGTAAAGTAAAACAAGAAATAAAACCGAAAAATTCCTTATAAAATAAAGACAAAAAAGTTTGGAACTTTTTACTTGCCCTACGTCCGTCATTATTGTTTGTTTGGTAACCTAAAAATGTTTGAAAACAAAAAGTCGTTAAATCGAAATGAAAAACAATAAGGCCGTTTCAGTCAAAAACAGATAAACAAACTAAGCAAAAAGCCAGTCCTAAAAATGGCCATGTCCCCATCATCTTTATTAGCCAAGTTGGAAGAACTAAAAAAATGGCAGCAGACACAACAAGAAAGATTGTTAAAAATGCACAGTACTCGTCTGGAACAAGCAGAGAAACATTACAATGATGTTTCTGTAGAAAAACAAAGCAAATCTATTCAAAATGTAGTAGTTGATTGTTCCAAAGTGGCCTACAGTCCAATTACAGAAGATTCTTTGCCCAAAGCAAATAAGCCAAAGCAACCATATTTGAAGCGAGGAGCAGGTTTGCAAAAGTATGGTTTATGCTTTGGTGATCATAAAAAGCCCTTCAATAAAATGAAACCTTCTCCTTCGAAACCTCGCAAACCTGCCATAAATAAACGACTTTCTGCATTAAGAAATAGTGAAACATTGGATAAGCCAGCACTGGTAAAAGAACAATCTGTAACACCCCTTAAAATACCAGATGTCAATGTAAAAAGTATTCCCATGTGGTCCAAACCTTCAGAAGAACCACAATCTTACTCACCTTCATATAAAGAATCCGAAAAGTTAAATAATAAGAGTCTCCAAAGAGAAATTATTGAAGTTGACTTGGAAAGTCCTTTAAAAGAACCACAGAATAATCAAATGGATGCAACATTAATGAGGGTTTTGAGAAAATTAGCTGCAGAAAAGTTTAACACCACTGAAGAAACAATAGAAGCATCTCATTTATTAAGCAAGATTAATTTAAATGATAGCTCATTATCAAATACTCCAAATAAAGAAGAACTTCTGAAGTATTTGCAAAACTTGGTTGAGAAACATGAAGGCACCAACCAAGTAGCTAGTTTGAGTGCCTATGAGAGGGCTTTTGATAAAGAATTGCATATATTTGAGCAACTGGAGGAAAAAGTAACTCACAGTAGTTTTTGTTCAACTAATTCGAGTGTTTTAGATTTGCTTGCCAGTACTCCACACAGAATCCAAAAAGCGCCTTCGTTTGATGCAATAGAAGAAGCGCAAAGTGGTATGGAAAACAACGAATCGAATTGCAGTAACAAAAGTGCTAAAAAAATGTTGGAATATGCCGAATCTCACAGTGAGTATTCCGATAGTTCGGTAACCACTGATGATTTAATTAGCTGTCCAGCAACCCATGAAGATTATGTTGAAGACCACATGGAGGTAATTATTAAACAGAATGTAGGCACAATGACCGATCCTGTACAGGATGGCGACGACTTGCCAGAAAAGTTGCAGCAGCTGGAGAAGGAAATCTCAAGTTTTCGCGTGGAAAATCGAAAGCTGAAGAGGCTGAAAGAAGAGTGCGAGAAACAAAGTCGCGATCTTCAAAAGCAAAAGAAGGCACTGGAGAAGAAATTAGAGGAAGACAGAGTGGAAATGGAACTTCAGCTTGCGGAAGAAAAGAAAAAATTGCAGAAGGAACGACTGGTTTTTGAGAAGTATGCTAAAGATAACAATAAGCCAAGTAAAAAGGAACGCGAGGAAATCACTTTATTGAAGTGCGAACTGGAAAGCGTAAAGGAAACGTTGAAAATCAAAGAAACGCGCAACGGAACGTGTCAGGCAAGGCTTCGAAATCAAATAAAGTGCTTGGAAAAAGAAAATCAAACTTTGAAAGATGAAGTGGACAAACTACTGAAAGTAAATGCTAGGATTTCAGCTCAACAAAACCATAAAAAAACAGATTTAGATACGAAAATGCTTCAGGAAATCACTAAAAATATCTCTAAACTAGCCCAGGAAACCAAACTCGAGAAAAAAGGATCAAAATTGTCGCCGAAAAAAGAAGAAAAGTTAACAAAGAAATCAAAAAAACAATCACCAAAGGTCAAAACTAGAAGCAAAACTCCGGATTCCATCGAACAACAATATAATTTGGCCTTTCAAAAACGTAATGATTCTTCTGAGGCTGAAAGCGACGACAGCAGAAGTACAAAATCAATGGAAAGTGCAAGTAGTGTTTCATCATTTGAAGAAGTTTGCCGGTCATCGAGTCGTGTAAGGCAAAGAAGAGATTTCGACGATATGGAGAATGACCGGAATTCGCAAAATTGCGACGTGACTGCTTTTCGAACGATAAAGGATAAAAGTCTTGGCGAAATCCATAAAAAGTCGGAGAGCGCAACGCTAAAGAGAATAAACAGTTTAAATGATACTCAGGTGGGCAGCAAAGTGGAGATTATCCAAGCGGACGGTTCGCGAGAGACAAAGTACTCAAACGGAAATGTTAAGATTACCTCGCCCGATGGCAATTTAATAAGAATCACGTATTTTAACGGAGACGTCAAGGAAACTAATCTTGCGGATGGAACAATAAGATATTTTTACAAAGAGTGTAACACTTGGCAAACCACTGCTGCCAACGGCGATGAGACCTTCGAATACCCCGAGTAAGTTTCATTTGTATAATCATTTTTCAGTTTTTACTTAAATTGGCATTTTAAATTCATTGAAGACTGCTCATTTTTCAGTATCAAAACCTAATTAAAAATGTCTCAATTTTGCCGCAAATAATAGCTGATTTAATTATTAATATTTTATTAATTTGTATTTCTGAAAACGAGAATGTCATTGCTTTTAGTGGACAAACAGAAAAGCACTTTAAGGATGGTAATACACGTGTGCAATACCCGAATGGAATCATTAAGGAAATCGATGTGAATGGAACAGAAAAAGTCAGTTATCCAGACGGTTCGGTGGTAACTTACGAAAAAAACGGAGATAAAATTTTGATACTTCCAAATGGACAAAAGGAAATTCATACTGAAACTCTAAAGGTATGAAATTTTCCCTTCAAAAATAACAATAAAAAATAAATTAATAAAAAATGTGAGTTGCAGAGACGTGAATATCCAGATGGAACAATAAAAATTATCTATCAGGATGGATTACAAGAGACAAGGTACTCTAACGGCCGCATAAGAATGAGAGATAAGGACGGTAATTTAATTATGGACTCGCATCGAGCTGACTAAATCGTACTATAACTAAATTTGTAGATTTAAGGTTTATTTTGTTAGAACAAATTTATATTACTCACTTAACTTTTACCATTGATTGTGTTCGTTATAGTATTATATTCGATATATTTTTCTAATGGCGTCTAGAGCTGCTGTATTTTTGGCTGTTTCGATTGACTCGCCCCAGCCTGAAATAAAAATATTACTTTTAAACATCAAGTTGCTCATTTTGGAATTGATAATCTCTTTTGTTACTTTAAGTGAATAACACAAAAGGAAAAAAAAATGGCGGAACTAATTAGCGGTTTAAAAAAAGCTTTTAAGAACTAATAGGGTAAAAATATATTTTCAGGAACCTTCAAAATCAGGTTTTCGGTAAATAAATTGGTATTTTTGCTAATGAAACATTAAAAATTGGCCTTAAAACTATAAAAAATAAAAATAAATGAAATGTAACTTACCAATTCCAAGCAAAGTTTTGTCTTCACCATAAAGACCAACTTGGTAATTGGCCAGAATTGTATTTGATGCTGATTGATTGCACAGTCTTGGCTCAATTTTCTTCTTCTCCAATAATTTTTCTGTTAAATATTTATAAGGTTCTTCAGGTTCCCAAATATCAAAAACATCCAACTCATTTAACTTGGCGATTATAAAATCATCAACAAATTTGTTTGTTTTTTCAATCCCTGATGACTTTTCCAAAGCTCCTATCACAGCTTTCACACTCTTGGCCATTGTATCAGGAGCCACTGGGTATTCCTACAAAAAGAAAAATAAAAAACAAAAATATTGCAATTAGAAGTTTGAAAATATATATTACCTCTGTTAAAACCAAATCTGAAAGTCCCAAGTGTCTTCCTACATAATCCAGATTACTTTCACTAGTTAAATAAGCACTGATTGCCCTCAATACTTCATCTGGGTATGTTGTCTTTAAGCAATCTCGGATTCTTGTTTCAATAATACTCTCCCCTGATTTAATAAGTTCTTCATTATTTAGGTTAATTTCTGGGACCAGTTCATCTGTATTCTCTTTTCCTATGATTTGCTTGTGTAAATATGACTGATGAGTAAGGGCTTGCTGAAGAATATCATAATTGAAGTTTTCACCCAGTCTTTTGCTGAAAGCGAACAGTTCAGCATTGAAATTCCACTCAAGAAAGCCGGATCTAGGATTCGGCTTTTGTTCTCCTAATTTTTGCTTTCTACGGTATAATTCACGTAAAGTTGGTGCTAAATATCTCTTATGTCCTCTGGAATCTAGAAACAAATTTAAAATTAAAATTTAATGATGTATATAACCTCAAAAGTAAAATTACTTACTTATTCTGGCAATATTACCAATTGGCAGCTTAATTGCTTGCTGAATAAAGAGCCCTAGTTTCGTAGCCATTTTTAGAATCAAAAATTGTTAAAAATCAATCAAACGTATATTTATGAGTTAATTACAGACAAGATTAAAGCAGTGTTTTTATTTTCTTTGCAGCCGCAACTCGCGGTGTGGTCAATAGGAAATACTACTTACCGCAATACATGTATTATGTTGGTTTGGTTGCATACTTGAACCATACTAAAACGAGTTAAAAAAATAACAAAGAAAACAGTTAATTTTTAATCAAAATTGAATATTTTCGTTTGTGAAACAGAAATATAACATCTACCACTTGAAGCAGTTATTTCCTTAAAGGGAACAGTTTGCTTTGAAACGATTCAAATATTATTTGGCAAACTAACCTAAAATCCTAAAATAAAGCCGAAAATTTCGAGAAATGTCTTGCCCATGGGACTGGAAAAGCGATTTATGGAAGCAGACTCCATTCAAAAAACCCACAGCTATAAAATTAGATAACTCCGAGCCAGTTTTGAACAAGAAAACTTTGTATGAACCTTTGGGGCCAGACTCTGATGATGAAGATGCAAAACCAAAATTTGTACGAGGCAGACCTATACTGCAAAGAGGCAAGAAAACCCCAGTTGGAAAACCGCTGAGACATCTTATTAATGAGGTATATACTTTAACTTAAACGGTAAATCTTCAATAGTGGTAAAATTCTCATTTTAGCATTGTGACATCCCTATGGGCAATACCATAATTGAACAAATGGTCAAACTGAAAAAATTTGATGATTCTAATCAGGAATCAACAAACCAGATTGATATAACTTATCTTAAGAATTGAAATTGTGATATTAAGTCTGATTATTGAATTGGTCCATCTTCAGTTCTAAAAATATGGAAAGGTTTAGTAATATGTGAGAAAGGATTGCATTTTTTATGTAGCAATAATTTTTTTGTTAAATTCTATTACAGAAAAACTTGTTAATATTAAGTTTTATTTATTAATTGACCCATCTATTTTTTGGCGGCTATAAATTAAGATGCATGCACTTAAAAATTGGCATTTATAGTTGCATATTTTAACTACTGGTAGTTAAGAATGATTAATGTTAATTTTTTATCCTTTAAATTTACTGTAAAATAGTTATAGTTACTTATAATTAAAGTGATCATTTATAATTAAAAATTAAAAGGTTTAATTTGATGTTGAGGTTTTAATTTAATTACAGTTTGTTATGAAACTCTCATAGAACTTTGGAAATTGAAAATACAGTTTCATTAGTGAATTGATTATCCCTGTCTTCTTTTATTTTTCAAAAGTTAGATTTCTTGATATCTAAAAATGAGACAACCAATTTGGACCACCCTGTACACTAAAATAAAAGAGGATTTTAATTTAAAAATTATGAATTAACGTAAATTTAAAAATAAGCTTAAATTTAATAATTTAGCATAATTTTAAATTTAACAATGGTCTTTTTCTATTCTATGATATTCGTTATAAAAACAAATTAAAAGCTTAATTCACCCTTTCTGTTTTTTAGTAAGAGTGAGTTTATAAATGTTTAAGGTCTCTTTTTCATTTGTTTATTTTTGTTAAACATATTTTATTTAAATAGTAAGAATTAAAGTTTATTGAATATTTTTTTTAGAATGCTTTTATTGGGTTAAAACAGAATTGGGTATACAGGGGTAAATTATGTTTTAATCTTAAAATTCCCAAAAGATTTAAATGTTAATTGTATTAGATATTTTTTAAAGTAGAAAAACTATACTTTATATCTAAATAAAACCAATTATGTATTACTGTTGTAACAACTGGGACGGCAAATTATATTTTTACATTACAATAAAAACTAATTATTAAGCATTTTAATGGCTTTATTCTTTCATTTTAAAATGTTTTTAACTCAATTATACTAAGGATTTTTTATTTTTGAATAATGGCAGATTTCTTTCAGGAGTTTCAGGTAGGACTATTATTTTTAATTTAAAATACACAATGCATTAAATTCCGAAAGTTTAATTCACATAGCCAATTTTTTATTAAAGAAAAACATTTTTTCTTAATTCCGGATTTTTTTAACAATGCCCTTTTATTTAAAATAAGAGCGTTTTAGAAATGTTTCATTCACAATTGAATTCAATATTCAATAACAAAAACAAATCTAATGAAAGATTATTAATGTCTTTTGATAATTTTTGATATAGTTTATTATTAAATATAATAATTGCATTTTTTTCCTTAAAACTTAATGAGAATTTAGACAAATTATGAAACTCATTCTATTTAAATCAATAAAAAATTGATTGAAATAAATAATTAATTACTGCAATTTATGGGACGCTAAAAATAATTTTCTAAAAAATGAAATATTATTAGTCCTTTATGTTTCAACTTACTAGAAATATTCTAACAGTTTCATAATTACATTTAAAAGGTTTTTTTTTCAGTGACTTTAAACAGATCAATTAATTAAAAAGTTATGAAGATTGGTTGCCGACAAAGAATATTAAATTATACGATTTTTCTTTAATAACTTAAAATACCATTCAGTGAATAAACCCAATTATTTTTATTGCTTGTTATTTCGTTCAAATTGGGGTGCAAAATATTCAACCATAAAAATAAAACGATAATTTTAATTTGAAATTGTATACAGGGTGATTGATTTAAACCATACCCTAACGAGTTTGAAGCTCCCATTAGAGTTATGAATTTGAAAATTTGGTTATAACCGTATCCCTACCGGACGGATCTTTCTAAAAT
>JASKGO010005822.1:0-54308 GCA_030556065.1 Holobus sp. GC000080
GAAAAAGATATTTTGAAACATTTTAGATATTTATGACTACGACATTAATATTTTAATAAAAATATTTTATTTCAATTTATTTAAACCAACACTGACTGAACAATAAAATTGAAAATAGTTGTACCAAACCACACATTACGATTCCATAAGTATTCTTACGCTATTTACAAAGAACTTTAGTGCACTTTAATAGACTGCAGGAATTTTATTGCAAATGTTTCGTGTAAACGTAATTTTACAACGTTTTCTAGAAAATGTTGTTCCTGTTTATTCTACCATTTTTACGATCGCATTTATGCATTAATTCCATTTTTATTATTTGTCTTGTATGGTATTTGGAACATTTAATTGCTCTTGAATTACATATTAGTTTTTAAAAGGATTATTTTATTTGCATATGATATAGGAAATTAAAGGTAGAAGTTAGAAGCTAGAAGAACGATTAAATAATTAAATTTGTATGTTATGTGGCTACGGTAGTGTTCGGTGGAAGTGCAAACGAGACAGATAGAATGTAAGAAGAGTTAGCCAGTCGAGTGGGGGCAGCAGGTAGGCGGTTTTGCACAGAGGAATCACGGCTATAAAAGTGAAAGCGTTTCGCGAGTTCTCTCATCAAGGTCCCCTCGACGATTGTACCTTAGCTCCGGTTATTATATTATTTCTTTCTTGTCGCAATTATTTTTTCATCGTTTTTTTTTTTTTGTGGATTTTAATTTTTTCCTTCCTTTTTATTGTATTGCTAATACAAAAAATATTTTATTAATTATTTAAAACTGTTAAAGTTAAATATATCTTAGCAATTTTTTTTTCTTTCTTTTTTTTTGTAGGTTTTAATTTTTTATTTTTGTTTTATTGTATTGTTAATACGAAGCATATTTATTGAATTGTTTCAAACTCTAAAAAAGGTCTTTTGTACTTTGTAGTTATGTAAAAATGACAAAACTTTTATTTAGTTTGATAAGCAATAAATTATTCCAAATTTATTTACATGCTTTTTCAAAAAAATTAAGGTTTTTTGTTTTAAAGAAACGTAAATTATTTATCATCTTGTTCTTTATAATTTATTGATCATAATTTTTTTATTCGATATTATTTATTGACTCTTAAAAAACAAATGCTGCTTATATATAAATAAATAAATATAAAACGAGCACAATGGATGCTGCTGAAGAAATAAAACAAAAGAGCAACTGTTTATTATATCTATGTATATAATAAGTATTGTACGTTCAAAGTGTGGAAGAGGAAAAAAAAAACGAAGCATTTTTCCTTTTATTTATTATACTATGTGTACACACGATTTTCGATCATTGGCGCATGATGGATGGCCATTTTGTTTGTTGGTTTTTATATGCAACAAGTGCAGCGTGTGCGTTTGATAAGAATTTGGGTCAACGGTGCCTTGAATGCAAATTACCAGCTAGATTAATAATAATAATAGCAATCGAGCATCGACAATGCTGCGCGCTTATAGTCTTTTTTTTTCGTATTTGTTCGTTTATTTATTTATTTATATTGTTGCTGGATACATAAATGAAATAATAAATTCTACATTTACTATTTTATTCATACCTTTATAACTTTCTGTGTGCGTGTATTTTCATTGTGCGTATTTTTTATATTTCTCGTATGCGCATTTGATTTCCTCGCCATTTGCATTTATATAGTTAATTAGTCGTAGCCGTGTGATTAATCTCCGTTAATTCATAATAAATGCTGCTGGCTGCCTGTGTGTAGAGGTACCGTTAATTCAATTAGAATATACTCGCTGCTAGCGCCAATTAATGAAGACTCCATTTTTTTTTTTTCTTAAAAAGACTATTCTTCTGTTTCTCACCAGCGGCGGTTTTTTACCATTTGCTTCTAATATTATTATTTTATATTACTACTTGTGTTTTGCGCGTGTTTTTGTTTTTTTTTCTTGTTTTGTTTTGTTGTGTTGAGAACTGTTTGGAAAAGTGGGTTTCGTAACAGGGAAAATAAGATAAACGGTCCAGTTTTGCAACAGCAGCAGCATCAGCAGCACCCTTTTTCTTTTTGTTTGGGACTTGTCCCCATATTATCCCATCTAAACATGTTTCGCACATTTTTGCACACCTTTGCTTACATTTTTTTTATTATTATTATTCCTCCTTTGTCGTTTCTTCTTTTAAAGGATTTAAAATGGAAAAAAATCGGCAAAATATAGGCTTTAGAAAACCTGTTTTGATTTATTGCCCTAGTCCGTGGGAAAAGCAACGATTTTTGTGCAAATTAGTCGCGTTCTATGCATATTATATTATTGTATTGGCAGTACTGACAATTTTTACTAAATTATTTTCTTTTCTCCTGTTTCAGGTGAGTCAGATGTGTTCCCTTTTGCTCCCTGAGTTTTGCACCGGTTGATTCGGTAAGGGTTGATTCTAGTTTATAAATTCACCAATGCATTTTTTTTCTGCTTTTACATAAAATTGTAATATAATTTTAATCTGCGTGAGTTTGAAGCGTTTTAAAGTTTTAAAATACATCAGAGTTGGTTATTTTTTTGGAGGCAATTATAATTACGGAGTCCTTGAATTTAAACCAAATATTAAGTAATGCTTAAGTATTCGGTCTTAAGTAATGCGTTTTTAATAAGCTTGGTGCTTGTGTTGACAGTGTAATTTCAAGTGCGTTTTGTCGGCTCCTCTTTTTTTTTGAGGAGTTTCGTTGATCTATTTTCTTCTCTTTTACTGTGTGTAATTGCTGCCTTGAGCGGTTTTATATGAATATTTACTTGATGATTCAAGAAACGGAAGTTTTTTTTCTTTTCATAAAGTAAACTTTCAAACAGTTAAATTTGAGTAGTTTTCGGTATATTTGAGTCTTCAATTGAAATGTTATTTCGATTAGTTTATGTTTTTATTAATGTTTGTAATTTGCTGTTGACAATTCTTAATGTATCTTTAAATTGAGATTTCTTGTTTTTTTTTTTAAATTAATTTATTAATGAAGCTGTCGAAATCATTGCTTATACTACGGTTATTTATTTATTAAATGTTAGTAATGAGAAAAATACGGAATTTAAATATTTAAATCCAACATTTTGAATTTAAATTTAAATTAAGAAATCAAAAAGTGGAAAATTTTCTATTTAAAATTAAAATTTAGAATGCCAATGTTTTCTAATTTATCACTTTTCAGTGAAAAGTTTTCACTAAAAAATAATAATAAACAGAAGGGGATAGAAAATACAAAATTTTCAGTTTTCATAATTTGAATCTGAATCTGAATTTGAATTTTGAAAAAATTAATTAAATGGGTTAATTTCTCAACCTCAATTTTTAATATTAAAAAATTGTATTATTTTTACCAAAAAAGAAAAGTCGAAATCAATTATCAATTCAATCCAAAACAAATGAAAGTAATGAAATGTAAAATTAATTAATTTGAAATTAATTTTCACACTAAAAAATCAAAACCTAATTAATGTCTTTTTTTGTATTAATTAAAAATTAACATTTTTGGTTTGCTTATTTAAGCAATCAAACAAAAAGTAACTCCATTTATTATAAAAGTTTCCTTCAACTTCTAAAAAACTGAAAAAGCATCGTAAAACAAAGCAGAAAAAAGAAAAATCGGAAACGGTAAAGAAGCGAGTTAATAATAGTAAGTTAGTTGCATGTAGCGGAAAAAGCATGCAGAGCAGAGCAAGAGCATACAGCGAGCAGCACACCTATCCTATTTGCGGCGGCCCATCGCTAATTGTTTGGGCGTCGGCTCTGCCGGTGCCACTGCCTCTGCTGCCTGCCCTTGACCGTCACCTAACCTGCCTCACGGCCGCCGTTCGATAACGTCCAAATATTGATCCCACCGCCGTTGCTGCTGCTGGTGGTGCCGCCGCCGCCGTCGCTGACGCCAACGCAACGTCTACCGCCACTGCCGCCGCCGCCTTGGCTCTCGCTCGCTCACTCTCTCGCTCATGCTGACGTTGTTATTGTTGTTGTTGTTGTTACCCCCGTTGCCATTGCCTACCTACCTACCTACCTATACCGATCGCCGCCTCCGGTCGCGCACACACTACCGCTGCTGCCGCCGACGCCGCCGCCTACTTTTTTTTATCTGTTGCCACTATACACCGCTAATACTACAAACACCTTCTCTTTGCTCTCCGATGCGCTATGTATTGCTTGACCGCCCGCCGCCTACACGTGAATTTCGCAGCCTCAGCAATATATTTCTTTCATCTTTTTCCTCTCTCGGCTTTGTCTCATTTCATCGGCCGCATCAAAGGTTTACTTACCATAATAATAATGTTGGTTAGTAATGTTTGTCGACGACGGCTAAACTGATGCCTTGTATTTTGCAGGATGGATTAAAACAAAACTGTACTTTCTAAGCTTTTCCTAATTTTCTAAATGGATTCTTGGGCCTCTGCCACCTCTTCCTCTCGGTTAGTAGTTTTTTTTTTGTTTTTTTTTTTTCATTTTTTGCTTTTCGTCCATTTTTTCATTTTATTTTTAATATTTTTCGAAAAGTGGTTTTTTCACGCGAATTTCTTCATTTATTAATAATTTATTTGTTCTTCGCATTAATGCATTTATTTCAACGGAGCTTTTCAGTTTCGCAACTGGACTTTTGTTCAGTTGATGTGCGCGAATGTGTGAGAGTGCGTTGTGCTTAATCGGTGATTCGATTGATGAATGCTTGTTTGACTAACGGCTTTTTTTCTTCGTCCATTCATTGCCTCTCGCAGCAGCAGCATTCAACAAACAACATACAACTCGTCTGCTGCTCGTTGTGTACTGCTTCTTTCATACTATCTCTTCCTCTTCATCTCACCTGCGATTCCATCTCTTTTGCCATATGTAAAAGTGTGAGCACATGACGTACGGGTTTTTTCCTTTTTTACTCGGAGACCCATTTCACATTGATTCTTCTTACTTTACGCATTTTTATACAGGGTGCTTTTATATATATTTTTATTGTGAATTTTTTGTGGTTTTATAGTGCTTTTTTAATTGAATAAATTAATTTAATTTCTTCAAAAGTGTGAATAAAATTTTTCATTTTACTTCTATAAACTTTTCAAAAGTTTTCTTTGTAATATTTCCATTTGTTTTAAAAAACAAAATCAAAGAAATATTTTCATTGTCTTCAAATTTTATTATATTCTTATTTGTAAAGAATGATAATTTTCTTAAATTGCTAATGAAGAAAAAGAACGCATTCGAGATAACACAGCAGAAGAGGAAAAAAGATGCGCATCTTATGGGTGTGTGCTCACGAGGCGCAAAGTGCAGTTATATCTTCTTTTTCCTTTTTCTCTGTGCGTAATTCATCTCACTTGCACTCCTCTTCTGGTGCGTCTACGAAACTTAACGGATTTTCCTAACTGCCGTGAGGATTGGTGAGTCCTCATTACTTACCTGCCGCCGAAATTGTTAATCGTTAATTGAACCAATGTGCAATATTCAATAAATATTAATGATAAGTGAACACCTAATTATTTTATTGTTTATTTAATTTCATCCAAATGTGTGCTTGAACCGCAACCAACTAAACCAATTTAGGTATTTAACTGGCGTTACATGGTAGCGAAATTTTTTATTGCTTTTTTCTTGGAATTGTTTTTGTTATTATAATTGGTTGCCAATGACACAAACGCAATAATTGTTTGAATGTGTAACAACGAAACGAAACAAAGGATACCAAGCATCGGTTTTTTGTCACTGCGTTTCAATACACCTTGCCTGGTAAATTGTAATTATCTAAGGCGAACAAAGTGGCATTTTTTTTTGTTTGAATTTATTTTTGTTGGGTTTTTAGTCATTGCAAAAAGGGTTAACAGAATTTTATAATGCATTGTATGTTTTTTAATCTGTTCTTTAAATTCATTTAAATTTTAAATTCGGCTCATTATTTGGGTTTAAATTTTTCGTTCGAGCCTAAGGCTTTTAAAATTTGCTTTTTATGGGTTTTGTTTTTGTTTTAATTGGATTTCGAAAGTAATGACTTTTTATTATACTTTCTTGCATTAATTAGCGCACAAGTTTTTATGCAAATTATTTAATTAAAATGTTTTAATTGTTTTATTATTAAAGTCTTAACGTAATTTATTCAAATTAGGCCTTATCGTTTTAAAGCATCAATTGCGCTTTATATCAACAATAAATAATGCAATAAGTAATATAAATTCAGTAATTCAATTGTTTTCTTTTTTTTTCTAATTAATAAATTAACTGTTAGTTTGGTTTTTTTTTTTCGTAGATTTTCTGAATTGTAAATTCATCTGTTCGGTATAAATTTCTTCAGATGGCGAAATTCTTTCTTTATTTGTTGCTTTTCCAAATCACGGTGATTATTTATGATTTTTAACGTAATTATTCATGTAATGTTTTACTTATGCAAATTAGTTAATAAAAATGAACAGTTAAACAAAGGAAATAAGAAACTATTCTCAGATTGTTTTATTTAATAAAAAAAAATTGTTTATTATTGCGTTAATTGATTAATTATTAGTTTTTATCGTGCTAATTTTGAATAATAGATAAAAGTGTTCAGATTTTAAACAATAGAAATTGAAACAAATGTATGAGTCATTATTTTACATTATGTGTTTTCGAGTTTAATGCGTGGTATTTTTTTATGCTGAATTTTCCTTTTTGTTTTTAATTTAAATGGATATTTCCTTGATTTTGTACTTTTTGTTCAAGTTTTTCACATTTAAATTACAAATCAGAAATTAATATGTATACTTGGAATTTTTATTGCAAAGCACATAAAATTATTAAAAACTTCAAGATTATTGCCCTATTGCAGTTTAAGTCGAACAAACGGCAATAACGTTGTTATTTATAACATTAAGGTGTCATTTTTGCTAATTTATGAATCTAATAATTTCGCTTTCGTAATTTGTGCCAAATTCTTAAGCTTGCTCCAGTATTTTGCTTTTCCCAGCAAATTACTTGTTTCGAATTGAAAATTAAAACAAATAAAAATCGCAATAAAATTAATTTATTTTGAATTAAATTTAATTCAATTTATTATTTAATAAACTAATAAGCAATTAAATGTGTTTAGTCGTACGCGAAATTAATTATCTGAAAGGTCAAAAGTGCATTCAGGCAACAAATGTGCATCAAAATAAATTCGCAAAAGAGTGGGTGGTCCGATGCGGCAGCGAAACAAACAAGTGTGGAAACATGGAGGAATTAAAACAAATTTTAATTAATTAGCCGATAGTTGCGAAACAAAGCAAAAGTGCGCAATTTTCCAGATCGATTAACAACACAACACCTATGACGTCGTCCTTGCGTTAGCCCCGTAGGAAAATTGTTGTCCTGTCTAACAAAGAGCTTGGCTCTCTTTGTCGCTCGACGATAAATAGCGCACCGGAAACGATGCGAAATAATTACATTGCTACCGCGCGCGGCATCATCATAAAAGTGCGAGTGTAGTTTTTATTTATGCCATTCGTCATTCATTGTCTTTGCAATTTTTTCCTTTTTTTTTCCTTCATCTATTAAAAACACTTGATGTACTTGTACGGCTTCCTCTTTGGGTCATTTTGCGTGCGCTTTTTTTCGTTAGTGCTGCTGCTGCTGTTTTTTTTTTATTACAGTCAATGTCAGTAGCGCTGAGTCAAATTTCCCTGAGCGTGCAAGTGAAGGTGAAAAAACGGCGTACGTATTTGGAAATGTCGCAATGATTGTGTGAATGAGATGTCGTTTTTTATAATGTGCGTATTAAAGTATGCATGTGTGTATAAGGAGCGGATCGCGCTTGATGTGCGGCGTTCTTGAAAAAAGTGTCGCCGCCAGAGTGAAAATATTGCCGTGGATTTTTTTTGAGGCCATGCACGCGACAAAAAACCAAACGAAACGCATAATAAAACATGGGGAAAAAGTCTATTTTCAATGCGTTTGTGTGGTTGTTCTTCAACCTTCGTTTCCCTTTGCAGAGAGAGCTTACAAGTGTAATCTCTTGGTTTTTACTTTTTTAGTTCTTTGTGGTCATTCGTTTTCATTCTGCGCTTGGGTTTTTTCGCTTTGATATTTTTGTTTGTGGCGGTTTTGCTGTTTTTACTATATTTATTCATTTCTTGTATTTAATTTCGAGTTTCGTGATTTAATACTTTTAATCTTTTTTTTTTTGTAATTGTTAATTTAAGTTTGTAATTAGGATTTTAGTTGAACAAATAGATAAATTTGTTTAAATACGTAAAAGCTTTTCAGGGCTTTTATTTACCCATTTGAAGTTTTTTTAAGTTATGAAATTTTTATTTATTTGGACTTGCAAAATTTGTTTCTCAATTTCAATATTTGTAACTATTTAAAAAAAGACGACATTAAAATTATTTTTATTGCAATTATACTTTTTAATCATCTTTTTTAATTTGGCTTCTGTTATTTCTTGCTGTTTGTATAAAGCTTTTAATTATAAAAGAAAATATTTCCTTTACATTCAAGTAACTTAAACTTCAATAAAAAAAATTTACTAGAAAATTAATTTGAAATGAAATTGAAAAACAGTAAATGAAGCTAAATTTTTTTGGAAAATTTTAATTTTTTTTATTATTTCCTATTTTTGCTAGACGATTTATATTAAATTATTTAATTAATTAATTAAATTAAAAATAAATTCATACCTTCTTCAATGCAAAATGCTACCGCAACTTTTGTTGAAATATAATTTAAATTAAAAAAAAAAACAATAAAAAAAATTGCCACAATTTAAATCTTTTAAAGTTTTAAACAATGCCACAAGGTTTTATATGAATACAATTAAACAATTTAAAAGCAGTTTAAAGCAAAATGGCTTTTTAACACATTAAAAAACCGCCGCAAACAAAATAATGCACGATAATCAACGAAAAAAATAAAAATCGAAAATTAATTACACCTTGTGCAACCGCCAAAAAATGAATCCATTATTACGTCGCATACGAGACGAGAAGACCCTGTAGAAAACCAATCAGGCAATGGACAACAGAAACAATCGGCTAGAGCGAGCGAGTGCAATGGAGAAAGAAAGAGTCGCGCGAATCGAACGAGCTTTTCCAACCGATGGAGGATGGGATGCCCCATGCTATGCATGCGGCGCACTTGGTCTATACACAACCGTGAAGTAGTAGTGGTAGTCATCGTCATCATGATCGCGACCTACTAACCCCATTTCGGCCGATCGAGGAGAGCCTCGACTATAGCGCGCGGCTTCGCGTTCTCGCACACAAACCCACACACACACACACATAGTAGGCACACATAGAAGACCCCCCAGATACGTAGAAACCACTACAGACTGACTGTTCTTGTATATGTTAGCGTGTGTGTATGGGTATTGCGTTGCGCCCGCCGCCGCGGTCTCGCTCTTGGCTCAGTTACCCGCACACACTTTGCACGCTCGCAGCACTTGCTGCCGCTCTGTCCGTATTGCGCTCTCGGTACTTAATGAAGAAGCTTTATTGCACACACACGTCAAAAGTGATGTCCTTTTGGCGCAGCGAACTTGTGAAAAGAAACTGGAAAAAGTGAACTATTAAATCAGCCTCTGTGCGCTTGTTGTATTAGTATTGCTACTGCTATCTGTTACGACAACAGCTTTTATCGCGTCTAACTGTATTCCCCTGTACTTACTTTTTGGTCGCTCTGTGTTCGCTACCATGGAAAAATATCGATAGGAACTTATAGGTGGAATGGAACAGTAGTAGTAGTAGTAAAAAGCAATAACATAGTTCGTTTTGTGTGTTCGTGTGTGCTGTGATCGACGATTAGCATAAATACCGTTTTTTATTCGGTGACGCAACGGATTATTAGCAATAACAATAATGTTGGAACACTCGAGTATGTTCTTCGGAACCAATAATAATAATGGTGTGTCGCTATGCGACGAAGCGGAGACATTCCCTGATTTTTTCGCTAGGTACTTATACCACTTATAATACTATTTTGCTTTTCTATAATTTCATATTTTAAAAACTGCAAAAAATAAATTATGTCATTTATGATGTCGTGCACGGGGTAATGGTAGTGTGATGACACTGAAAAATGAGTAATTTAGGTGAAAGTCCCGTGTTTTATAATAATTTTTTCGTTGTTTGAATCACATTTTTATGCATATGCCCGTGGAAATTAATGTAAATGTTGCGTCGTTGCGCGTTACATTGCGTTGCGTTGCGTTGATATTGAAAAATATCAGAAGCGTTATGTGGCCGCTGTTGGAAAAATGAGCGCAAGGTTTCGCGTGGTCTATTTTATTATACAAGCGAATTTATACTCATATAAATGCTTGTTTAGTTTCGTGCGCGAGTATATTTTCGTGTTTTTGTAAAAGTATGAATTGCGTCCGCAGTCGTCGTTTTGGACGTCGCTACCGCCGCCGCCGTCGTC
Source organism: Holobus sp. GC000080 (assembly GCA_030556065.1). Lineage (NCBI taxonomy): Eukaryota > Metazoa > Arthropoda > Insecta > Coleoptera > Staphylinidae > Holobus > Holobus sp. GC000080. The sequence goes on from JASKGO010005822.1 coordinate 10,350, forward strand.
GTTGTCGAAGTTGTAGCGTCGTCCTTCTACTTTTCCTCCTTTTGCGTGTTTTCTCTGTCGTGCCTTTGAAATCGACGATGGTTTCCACGGTTTGGCTTCGGAATGTCGTTGTCGTAGTCGTCGTCGTCGGCCCCGAGAATCGATAAAACGCACAAGTAAATTCTCATATACTGTGCGTACTTCTTCAGAATTCTTTTTAACTTTTAATTTTTATGTTTCTCTTGTAAGCGTTTTCCCACATTTTTTATTAATTTTTGTCATTAATTTTTATTTCTTAATGGTTTCGTTTGTCGGATTTTTAAATGTTTTATTTATACAATATAATTGAGAATTTTTTTAAGTAGTTTTTTATTTTTGCAATTTTAACAATTTCTACTCTACTCACTTTAAAATTTAGCAAATTTTGTGAATAGAATTTAAATATTTGAGTGTTAAGTATTAGATTTAAAAGTAATTGTACTTTTTTTTGATGCTGATAATAATGCCACTATAATTATGACTTTACTGATATTTTTTTTTGTTTCTATGATTTTTTTTTAATATACGCGAGGAGACCGACTGCGGAGGCGGACTGTTTTAATTAATTAAAAAATTTAAAAAATAATTTATTGTTTGTTAAATCAACATGAGCAGAACTTTAATTAAAAATTATTATTGGATTACACTTTCTTGATATTAAATTAATACCTTATTGGTACTTTTTTATTTAATATTGTTTATTTCTGGCTATATTCGGATAACTGTAGAAATAATCAAACGAAGTTGTTAGCAATTTCAATTATATTCCTTTTTTTTTTAAAGCTTTATAATCTTTATAAAATTCATTTTTTTATTATTTAATTAATTATTGATAATATGGTGCAATATTGCAATATTACCTGAAAGAAACTTGAAAATAATTGGTCAATTTTCGGCAATTTTATAACAAAAGGGTTTAGTCACTTCTATATTTAAAACAGTACCTTGTACCATTAACATTAAATTAATGTATCGGCTATCTACGCGTAAATGCGACAATACACCTTAAATCCTTAAATAATTTATTAATATTTGTCTGTCAATGATTTACGTTTTCTTATTCTTGTTTCTTTGTACATGCAAAAAAATGCCATTTCTCATTAATATGAAATATTTGAGAAATTGATTTATTTATGCAACTAAGCGTTTCTTCTTCTTCTTTTTACAAAAATATGCAGAAGATTAATAATAATAAAAATAAAAATACTTGAAATTTAAAATTCCAAATTATGGATCATTGATTTAAATGTTACATAGTACAATATTGTTCTTCTCAATTTGGAAAAATGATGATGGATGGAAAACGTTCAAAGAGCCTGCATTAATTTGGATTGACCGAACGAATGAATGCATTATTTATGATAAAACGAAATGGATCCGAAATTGTTTTCGTCGTTCGCCTTGCCATATACGTCCACTGTGTTCTTGTAAAAACAAGCAATTAAAATTTAATCAAACCATATTTAAGTGGAAATTAAGCGAACAAATTAAACGCTTGGTCATCCATTCAAAGAGAAGTACCGAAAATTCAGCCAGGTAAATAATGTACAGGGTGGCTATACATTTTCAAGCAATTTATTTTTTAAATTTTCTTCTCATTTTATTCTACGATCCGCTTATTATTAATTATTATTTTCTTGTCTTTTTTATTTAATAGGAATTGAAATTAAAACAAATATTTTAAAATTTATAATCTTTTAATTTATAATCACACAAAAAAAAAAAAGAATAATTTAGAAATGTTTCGGTTTAACAAAGAAGGCATTCAACTTACAGTTTATTTTTATTATTTGAAATGAAAATTTAGTTTTTGCAAATAAAACCCATAAATTCCAACGTTTATTTTAACAACCTGTATAAATAAAACATCAAAGGTGTTCCTTCATAAATTAAAACGTTGAAGAAGCTGAAAAGCTGCCCGGTGCAGAAAACGAAAACAAAAAGCGATGATTCACAAACGTCCATCATCCAAATGCAAATATAGACGTTAATAATTATTATTTGTCTGTGTGTGAGAAGATGTTGTAACTCTGCGAAATTAAGAGTGATTTGCATTAACCAAATTTTGCGCACTGTAATTTTCGAAGAAGATAATTTTCTCATTTTTTCCTGCTTTTTTTTTTCTAGTCTTTTTTTTCTTTTCATTTTACTTAAAAGTAGTCATTTAAATGATAATTATTTTTTTTTTTTTTGATTTTATAATATCAGCAAATAGGAATTGGATTTGAAAATTAATTTGCTAATTTCGACTTTCTATCTTTTTCAATGAAACGAAACTCAAATACTATTTAATAATTTAAGCTTAATTGTACAATAAAATTAACGAATAATTGCTTTCTTAATTAATTGTTATTTTATTAATTTAAATTGTTAAATTATTAATTAAAATCCTTCTCTTGGAGAGTAGTTAAAAGTTATTTGCAATAAAAATTCATATTCGAAATTAACAAAATTCGTGTATCAAAAATTATTTTTCAAGAATGGGAACACAATCAGTGTGTTTCTCTTAATTGTTGTTAAAGAAGCACACAAAAATAATTAAGTTAATTAAGCAACTGCTGGTTGCCTTTATGTACATCTACATACCATTGATGTATGCATGTGTGCGTGTGTGTGTATGTATTTTTTATTAATTAATCTTTTGTGTTGTGTGTGCTTTTGCTTCTTCTGTTGCTGTTTCTGCTGCTGCTGTTGTTCGCCTTCGTTACGCAAGAAACACTCCTTTGCCTTTTTTTTTTCGCTTTTGCTTCTTCTACTTACTTCTTTTGCTGTTATTACTGCCCGCTGTTGCTTCTAATAAATATGTGTCTAATTGCATGCGTGCCTACTTCTGTTCTCTGTGTTCGCGTGCGTGTGTGTGTTTGTTTGTGTGCAGAATGCGAACGAACCGAAAAGAGCCAGCGAGTGTTTGAAGAAGTCCAATTTTTTGGACAACTGTACATAATTACACGGCATTCGGCGAGGCAAAAATTATATTATTACACACACACTCTTCACTTTTTGTAGGTAAATTTGTGTGTGTAATTTGTTCAGCAGGAGTCGAAAGCAGCGCAGAAAAGTTGTTAGACTAGTTTTCTGTGTGCGAGTTTTACGCGGCCATGAATCTTAAGTTTCTGTGTGTGTTGTGTTGTGTTGCTTATGCTTATTTTTTTTTTTCTTTTGCCTTTTTCCTTCGGTGTAGTCTTCGTCGTCTTTTTGTTGCTTGTTCTTCTATTAAAACAATCATAATAATAGCGCCGCTGCTAAATTGAAAGACTCGAACGCTTCGCTAATTACTATCTGTAATTATTTCCCTCACCGGGCCTGTGTTTGCTGCAAGCAAGTGTAGGTACTTTACCGATGGATGTTGCTGTTCATTTTATTGTTTAATGGTTTTCGCAGCTAAAATATTGCATGTTTTGCTGCATTTTTATATTCGCCCGAGAAAATTAGTTAAGAAATTTCCGTGGGCAACGCTCATTTTCTGGTACTTCTTTTGTTGCCTGAAAATTTAATTAAAATTTGTCTATCATTATTGTTTTACTTCATAAAAAACGATTTTCTGAAGAAGGATCTAAATTCATTTGAAATATTGCTAACTTTTTAGTGATCAGTTTTTTTTTGCAACAAAGGTTTAAAAAACATTTCGTAATAATGTTACTAATTTTTTAATTTTAAAAACTGCCTAATTTATAAATACATTTAAATTATATTATTTTTTTTTTAAGTTAGCAATAAAATATTTTTAATGTTTGTTTGAGTGACATTATTCGTTTACTTTGCCTTAAAAAACTATATTTGTTAGAAGTTAATTTAACATTGGACGCATAAATTAAAAAAAAACATGGTTTTAACAATAAAAAGTAATTAAACGTATCAAACTGCTTCAAAACTTCTGTAACTTTTTTTATTTGTATTTTTTTGTATACATAAATATTTATATTTTATAATATTAAATTAGATACATTTTTTCGAAGTTATTTTAAGCGAAAAATATTTAAAATTCCAAATCCAAAGTGTGTGACAATATTTATCAGCACTTTTACTGCACCTTCAATTTTGTAGTTAATTTTTAAATACCATTGTAAAAGTATAATTTTTTTTTTCTTTATAAAATGAATTACTTTTGATGATCCTAGAGATTAATTTTGAACACTATTTTTTGTCTTTGTATTTAAAAACTTTGCTTGAAAAGAATCTTTAATTTAAAATTCATTAATTTTACATAAAACATTTTAAAAATCAAGTGTTTTAATAACAGCATTTATAGCATTAATTATTTAAATGCAGTGCTTTTGTCGCTGCTTTAAAAATTCAGCAAAATTTTTAATTTCACATTTTTTGTGAAATACTTATGAATATTAATTTTTCTACTCTAACATTAGAAACATTTTTGTTTTGTTTTGTAAGTTATTTTTAACGAAAACTATTTAAAATTCCAAATCGCTGAGTCATAAGATCAATACAAAAAAAAATAGTTTATCGAAGAAAAGAAAAAAATTGCTGCAACAATTCAGCCAATTTGAAACATCTTAAACAAACGACGAACAGACTTTACTTACAAAAGAAAAAAAGCAGCAGACAAAAACAATCCCTAAACGTGACCTATCCTAACAATTATTGTACTATGTGTATGTGTATCCATTATTTATACTATCCTTTATTTCCATTCTTTATCCGTTCGCTTTGGTGGGCGTGCGTTTACTCAGTTAGAGCTTACTTCGGCTTGTTGTAGATAATACAGTTGGTTATTGAATATGTTTTGTACGCAATATGTATTGTTTGCATTTTGTGTGTTTGGGAAGTGCGTCCCGACGCTAGAGAAACAACAGCAGACAGCCAGCCAGCCTGCGTTTCAATAGTCTGTAGTAACTGTATGTATGTATAGATACGTACAACGCGGTGCATGGATGGTAGGTGGGTGGCAGAGGGGCGCCTGCGTCTTTAAGCCTGTTGCGTGTCGGCGTCCCGACGCCTAAATCCGAAAAGTATTGATTCCGTGGGACTTTATTATTGCCTGTGCGCCTTCTGCCTGATACGTTTATTTTACGTCCTCTCGTCTCTCTTTTTCATTTTTTCGCTTTTCGTATAAAGCAGGCAGCAGCCAGGCAGCCCCAAAGACGAAAAACAACTTTCGGGCTCTGTGTGTGCTTGCTTTTAAGCTGAAGAAGCATAAGCGTCTCATCATAATAAACATTTTCCGTTTCTGTCCGTTGTTGATACGACGAGCAAAATGTTGTGTGGAAAGCGTTTCGAGCGCACTTTGCTCGTCTTTTTTCCTTTTTTTCTTTTTTTCCACGAAGAGAAGCTCGGGAAAGTTTATCAAATGTTGTTTGGACTAAAATAATTGCAAGTCCGAAGAGTAAAAAGCCGTTTTCGAGATGATGCGTTTGGTGAAATGCAGAATTTTTCTTTCGCTGTTTGTTTTTTGCTCTTTTTCATCATTTTTTTTTATTATTATTATTATGCAGAAATAATGATTTTTTATTATTAATTTCAAGAAAATTTCTAATGACGTATTTTAGTTGTATGCAGTCATAAAAAAAAACAAGAATTAATTAGTCGTAATTAATAATTATAAATGTTAAGAAAGTCTAAAACTTAATTGGTGGTCGTTTTTTATTAGCAAATTGAATCATTTCTGCTTTATTTTAATTGCTAATTATATATTTTTTAATTAATAGTTAATTACAAAGTTTACATTATGTATAACTTTATTCAATAAAAATTTCATTATTCATTTATACTATAGGTAGTTATAATAAAGCGAATACTTTTATAATTAAAAAAAAATCTTTAATTATCGTATGCAACCTGAAAAACTTTGCGCCTTGAAATTTAAACCGAAACCGATTTTCGCGCTGCAAGTAATTGCGACAATCGTTTAACGAAATGCACAATGAGAAGATAACACCGTTATCATCGCGGAGATTGATAACTTATTTATGAATAATAACAATTATTTTATTAATTTATATATAGTTTATAGTATTGTTAGGAGTTTAAACATTTCCAATTTTTCAATTCGATGCGTACAATTAATTTCGCTAGCGTTTTATTAACCATCGACTCATAATTCAATTAAAACCTTTCTTCGGGTAAATAATATACATTTCTGAGGTTCATTTTTTATTTAAAGTATATTGAAAATTTGTTTTTTATTTGTTACAGCCTCGGCCCCTGTGAGCTCCAAGACCCGCTCTGGGCCAAGATGAGTAGCGCCCTGGCCAACACCACCGGCGTTACAAAGAAACGGAAGAAATCCGATACGAATTCTCAGGCACAAAAGTGAGTATCACTTCATCCATCAGTCTCTTCGTATTATTTACACTTTACCGTGCACACTGTTTATGTTTATTTATAATATGAAATGAAATGAATAATGATGCATTATTAAGTATCGAGCGACTCACTAAACATTTTTCTCTGCGTTTTAATAAAAGTCTGAATTTCCGTGGAAAATTGGAAAATATGAGAAATAAAAAAGTACTTGGAAAGTTTAATGATGTTCCTTAAATTCTTCAAACCTAGTCATTTGCTTTAATGTGGTTTTGTGAATAAAAAGAGATAGTTATTTTTAAGCGTCAGTTTGACTGGTTTTGGGCATTTAGAATTTGCAAAACGGAATTGAAAAGAACATAAAATATAAAATTAAATTTTAATTGGACACACATTTTGAATTCTTTGCATTTATTTAATTTTTGAATTTTTTTATGTTAATTAAATGTGAAACGTTGAGGTGTAAAATTTTATTATGAAATTTAAATATTAAAAATAATATTTCACTTAAATTTCTTAAAGTTAAATAATAATTTAAAGGAAACAACTTACCTGTAAACAGTAATTGCAATGATTAATTACCGGTAGTGGCTTTACGTGTTGCCTAAAGTGAAATTGTATTCAAAAAGGATACGACTCACTAGCTAACAAAAAAAAAATAGAAATAAAAAGTAACTGCTGATTCGATTAAAGTGGATGTCGTCATGATTATTTTAATTAACTCACACATGCAAGCACCATACTTGTGTGGCCAGTAAGAGCGCAAAGAGCTCGCCTGGTTCTTGCTTAATAATCATTTCAGTTCTTGTTTCTTTCCAACACCGCTTTTGTTGAAATGTATATTAGCAACACCACCAATCGACGACGCCGATTCGATGCTAGTTAAGTTTAAAATTTAGTATTTATTTTGCGGAATCATTTGTTTTATTTAAATATTTTTTTTTATCTTATCGTTGATTGCTATATTTAAAAATAAAGAAGTGACATAAGAGACGTGTGTGTTCTTTCGTTAAACACACCATTTTTATAAACTATCAATGTCGCTTAATGAGTATTTTGCATTCCAACGGTTTCCATTTCGTTTGTTTGTGCCAAACATATTAATTACTTGGCTCGTTCCAATTTGGATTATGATTTTTTTTTATGATTCGGTTTTGCTTGGTTTTCTTCTGTTGGATTCGAAGCAGTTGATTTTATGTTGACTTTCCAGAATTGTTGCAAAATATTGTAATAAGATATAACTCACAAGTTGTACTTATGTAAAATGTCTCCCACTTTATCTTCTGCTACTGGGCATTTTTTAGAGAAGTGATTTTTTATTTTAATTTTTAAGTGGTTTTATATCTATTTTATTAAAAATTGTATTAATAGATCAAGTGCACTTATTTTTTTTTTAGTTTTATTAATTTTTAACAAAGTTTAAGTAAAAAAAGTAATTGTATTTTTTATGTTTGGTTTGGAAAAAACCTCATTTCGAATGACCCAGTATTGAAAAATGCATAGTTTTCGAAAAGCATATCGCTCATTTTATAGAACATTGTGTATCGAATAGTGACAATGAATGTAGTAACCACAACTAGCACACTGGGGTACTTTTTTGCTTCTTGCATTTCTTTACTATACTTACAATCGATAATTAAAATTAATTAATTTGAAAGTAATAGAAATGTTGTTGATAGGCATAAATATTTATTTGCGATTGTGGTTTTTGTTTATTGCAGAAATAAGTGTGAAAATGAAAAGCGGCGTCGCGAACAGGAGAACATCTACATAGAGGAGTTGGCAGAGCTGATTTCCGCAAATTTCCCGGACATGAGCTCGATTTCGGTGAAGCCAGACAAGTGCGCCATACTACAAGAGACCGTCAATCAGATTAGGAGCATCAGACAGAGGGAATCGAACTCGTCGTCGGGATCGACGACGTCGTCGAGCGATCCGGTGCAGCAAGGCGAGGTATCCTCATCGAAGCCAACCATCCTGACGAACGAGATCTTCGGGCCGCTACTGCTGGAGGCACTCGAGGGCTTCCTCTTCGTCGTGAACACCGAGGGCAAGGTCGAGCACGTCACCGACAACGTGAGCACCTACATCAAGTTCAGCAGGGACGAGGTGCACGGCAAGAGCATCTACAATTTCATCCATCACGGCGACCATGCCCGTTTCAGTTCGAACCTGCTGCCGATGTCCATAGGGTGGACGAGTGGCGGCAACGGTGGTAACAACGGTAGTGACGCGTCTTCGAACGGCGGCATCGGCGGTGCATCGAGTGGTGGCAACGGGAGCGGCAGCGGCAGCAGCAATTCGCTAGGAAAGTCGCGTTCGTTCAGCTGCCGGCTGCTGGTCAAGTCGGACGAGCACGACGATGAGTGCATGGAGGAGAAACAGCAGCGCGTCAGCCAGTACGAGGTGATGCACATTTCGAGTACTCAGCTGCGTCAAATCAACTCTTCTGCCGACCATCATCATCATCATCTATTGGACGAGACGTCCGCGTCGAACCACGAGAGCGGACCGCGTCTATTGTGCGTCGCCAGTCGTATCACCTATCGCGATAAAGTGGTCAGTTCGGCCGCGATCGAACAGTTCACCACCAAATTGGACACGAGCGGAAAGATAATCGGAGTGGACGTGTCCGGTATTTCCGTGCAGTACACGCAGTTCCTAAACAAGGACCTTATGGGCAGTTCGTTGCAGGAGCTCTGTGCCCCACAGGACGTGCACAAACTCACGCAACATCTCAGAGACACTCTGACCACGGGCCAGGCCACCAGTTGCATATATCGGTTGCGTATCGGTTCCGAAAAGTTTATCCAAGTGCAAACCAAATCTAAATTGTTTAAACCCAATCCTAATTCTTCTTCGAACGATTCCGATTTCGTTATGGCCACACATTCTATAATCAGGTAAAATTTTGAATTTCCTTTCTTTTTCAAACAACGCCTTAACTAATTTAATTTTTTTTTGTTTTTTCATATAATAATACGCATATTGCATATCATTCGGTTACGTAATGTTCGGTTCTTTCAGTGAAAACGAATGCCCTTCTGATCCCGGAGGTGGCAGTTCCAGTATGGGTGGCCCGTTGATGACGAGCGTGGTGAACGGTACTAGAAACGGCGGGGGCAACGGTAGCAGTAGCTCCACCAGTTTGTCCCTAGGCCAGAACGAGACGACGAATAACAATAACATGCTTAATTCGAACTCGTTCTCTTCGAATTTCGGCCTCGACAATGATTCGATCCAGTTCAATTTCCCGGAGATATTCCCCACGTCTTCGTGGAGCGACGCCCTGGAGTCGTCGACTTGGGGCGCTCAGGATAGCGTCGGCGGCGGCAACGGTAACAGTCGGCCGAATTCCAGACAGAGTGTTGTGACGCCTGTGTCGACACCGACGCCGCGACCACCTAGTGCACCGACATTCAGTCCGGTGGCGGCAAATGCGATCGCTCAGAGTCCGTTGTTCGCGCAGTCGAGTCCGAGCGTGCCCTTCACCAGCAGCGCATCTTTCTCGTCTTCGTCGTACACGAGTCCGATGAGCGATGCGACCACTACAATGGCGGCCACTGCTTTCACCCCCAGCACTGCCATCGACGACTCGAAGCAGCAGCAAGCAACAGATACCAAAGTGAACAACAACAATAACAATGCGCTCGAGGACAGTGCTGCAAATAACAACAGCACCAGCAGCAGCAGCAGTAATAATGCGAGTAACAGTAGTATGATGACCGATTCGGCCAAGCTGAGGAATTTGCTCACCAAACCACCCACTTCGGCCAATTCTGCTGCCAACAATAGCGCTGCCGCCTCCAATGCTGCTTCATCGGTTGCGCCCGATACCGGTGGCGATTCTAGTGAGAGTATTAATAAGCATATGATCCTCAAGAAGTTGCTGAACCAATCCGATGAGGATGAGAACAGGAACAATAGAAACAATAATTTAGTTGTACGAAATTCGCAAGCATCCGGAGCCTCAGAGTTACCAAAATCCACGGCCGCTGGCGGCATGCTTCTTCAGGTGAGCTGCATTCTTATCTCGGTTATTCTTTTTTTTTTGTTTGTATGTAATTTATGGATGATTTTTCAAAGAGGAAAAAAACAGATAAAAGATTGAGGAAATTCGTGCGTGCATGTAGTAGATGATGCGGAATGACGTTTCGTGAATCACTCGATAACAACGCCGATTGAAACGTTGCTTCGATCGAGTGGAATCAGTCCGAGTTTTGTTGTTGAAACATCGCGCATTGTGAATCGTTCAAAGTCGTCTTAAGATAAGAAATCGTACCTGTTCTGGCTGCTCAGTCAGTTTGTCTGTGAGCGGGCAACGTGCAGCAAGCACTCTTCGTGGCGATTTTCTCGCACGCACAATAGGCATTTGCCTAATGGTCAATGTTTTCCGTTTAGCCAAAAAGTATCTATAATTATCGTCATCGTGTAATAAGTCGGCGAAAACGATAACGCGTATTATATTTAATTTTTGCGACGATAATATACGACGGCCGCTCAGATAGCGTCGTCGTTCCCGGTACAGTTTTGTTATTGCGGAATATTCATGGCGGTAAGAGTGATTTCGAATAATGTTTACACAAGTGACACGTTCGCCGTTGCTTCTGCTGCAAAATTTCCTCGAAGAATCTTGTGTAATGGCATATTAATTACCCTATAAGCCGCTTATGACCCTATTTATTTCTAACGTTCCTCTCTCATTTGTTTCATTCTGACATTCGTACGCGTCTCTTCCTTTTTCGTGTGCTTCTTTCTGCTCTTGCTCTTGTTGCGGCTATTTGCACACGTGATTCACATTTGGAAGAGATAGTCTTATTTGGAAAACGATTTGTTTGACTGCACCGAAAATGCGTATTTGCATAATCGATGCCCTTTATCCGATCAGACAATGAGTGGATGTTGCTTAACGGTTACAAAAAAAAAAATTGTTTAAACTAATGCGCGCGCTTTGGCTTTGGTTTTCAGTTGCTGAACGACAAGAATGATGACGACGACGTGGAACAAAGAGCGGGCCTCAAGAAGCGCAGTGAGTTGCTGCAGGAGCTGCTCAAGGAGGAGTCGAGTAGCAACAACAACGACAAGCAGCCGGCCCAGACCCAAGGGGACGCCCTCTTACAGAGTTTAGGTTTTTCGTCGCCGTCACCGCCAGGTGGAACGAATGCCGCTGCGGTGGGACCTGGAGATCCTATGAGGGGACGCAAAAGATCAAGCGACGAATCGGGTGGCGCGGATGATCTGCTCGGTGGCTCGCTAGCCAAGCGGCCTTCCGATGGATCGCAGGTTTCCTCGACGGCCACGTCCTCATCCGGCAGTAAGCTGTGCGAGAAGAACAAGATGCTTGCGTCGCTCCTGGCGAAGACGCCTTCAAATCACCAGCCCATACCTCCGATACCTGCCAGTGTGATATCTGCCACGCCGCAAGAGAAACTACCCCGGATAACCGATCCGAATCTCGGCAAGATGCGTCCAGGTGGTGGCGCGATGGGATCTCAAAATGTAGTTGTTAATCACCAACAGCAGCAGCAACGGCGCTTACCTGGACGGCCACCAAGTTCTATCTACCTCAATCAAATGCTTGCATCTGAAAGTAATAATAATAGTAATACTAGTAGTATGCAGCAACAGCAGCAACAACAACAACGAAACCAATTAAGGGCGCAACAGTTTAGTAATCACGTCGATTCGACGTACGCCTCACCGGCTACCTCGAGCACCTCCAGCGACAACAATGCCAATAGTTTGGTGTGGGCCGAACAAAGTTCCGATCCGCTGTTGTCCAGCATACTGGACCAAGTGATCGACATCGTGCCCGACGCCGAAATGACCAACCAGAACGACATCCAGAAACTACTGGATGCCATGGCGCCCCAAAGCAACGTTAATTCGTACGCTCAGAACGAAGCGATGAACGAGAAAATTGCCATCACGATTATCCAGAAGTCGCTGATGCAATGCGAGAGTGCCGTCAAGAGTCCCTCTTCGCCTATCGGTCTGCCTGGCTCTTCGCCTGCCTATAATGCTAATGTATGTTTTCTTTTACACTTGCTTAACTTCGGTAGACTTATACTAACGTGTTTGATTTGTAATATTTGCGCAGATCCCACAAGGAGCTCAACCTGGATTTCAGCCACCGCCCAACTATCCTCGAATGGGTGCCATTCAACAAATGCAACAGCAACGCGGCCAACGGCCTCAATACCAAATGACGCCGCAACAGCAGCAATTGCTAATGCAACGCAAACTTCTGCAGCAGCAACAACAGCAACAGCAGCAGGAGAACAAGAGGCGACTTCTGGAGCGGCAGAGAGACCAGCAATTGGTGATACCGTCCAATGCGGCGGCAGAGATGAATCCAGGCCTGCAGAACATCGAGAATCTGTTGAACAATACGGTCGCGCCGCCGAATGTCTCGTTGCAGCGTAGCTCCAGCGTGCCCGAATCTCAGCTGTCGCCCACCTACGGCAACCAGCCGCAACAGCAACAGCAAAGGATTAATAGTCAACAGCAGCAGCAGCAGCAACAACAACAACAACAGCAACAACAACCACCGTACTCGCCGCATTCGCAATTAACTAGCCCGTTGGGCCAGCAGCAGGGCATGGGCAACTTTCAGCAAGCTGCCTCGCGGTTATCACCGCATCCGCCACCTTTCAATCAGCAGTTGTCGCCCAGGCAGGCGTACCCACAGGGCAACCAGAACGCCGCCAATTGGCAACAGCAGCAGCAACAAGGACGCTTAAGCGTTCAACAACAACAAAATCCAATGCTGAATGCTCAGTTGACTGTATGTTTTTTCGATTTTTTTGTTTGTTTTTGTTTCTGTTTTTCAATTAATAATCATTTTACAGGGTAATTATGTGTCGGGACCTAATGGTAGAGGCTATGTACAGAGAGCTCAACAACAGCAGAGTCGGGGCGGTGTGGGTAGTCCAGGTTCGGCGGCCGGCACACGGCATTCTCCCTTCACTGGTGATTCGTTTCCGCCACCAGCGTCGCCCAATTCTGGAGGATACAGCCAAAGCCAGTACCTGAGGTTGCAGCGTGCCAATAGCGCTCCAACGGCAACCACTCAATTGCCAGGTAAGCGATCCTCATTCGTCTCATATTGCAACTACCAGCACATTAATTGGCCGCCTCCGTCGTTGCGGGCGCGCAAGCCACAGGTGATCTTTTCGAATGACAATACGCAGTAAAAGATCCGTTGTTCTTATTTTCTTCTATGAGACGAAACAGTTTTTGGCATGCGTTCTTGCTACCCCCTACCGATTTGTAGTAGTTTGAATCGATTCGGTAAACCGATTGATTATTACATCTCTCCTGTTTCTCTACTTAATACATACTATACTCGTATATTTTAGAAAGATCGATGCATCTGTTGCAGTTTAGTAGATTTTCTTACTTGATGAGATTTATGATTCAATGAGTCCTCCCCTTTCTTTATTACTATTGTTATTATTATTATTATTGATATTTTTCTGAGAGAAATTTTGATGCATGTGGTAGTGGAGACATTTTTTTGGGTGTTTAGAAAATTGCAACCATAAATTTTTTCATGAATTACTATACCAATAATAATGTATTATTACATGCATAAATGTAATACTATATTCCTCTCGATAATATGAAATACAAGATAGATACAAGAACGGCCGCTGTTGGAATATATCTTAGGGGCTTGCGGAACGGGATCGTCGACGTGGTGGTCGGCCACACATCTTCACAGTCAGTTCGAGCACTCGACTCTTCATATTGTCCATATCCGCAGCGAACGCGTTTGGCAATTTTTCGCTATGTGAGAATACTATGTTACAGGTGGTCTGGCGTCGCCCAGGCAATACGCCTCCAGGGACCATCCTCAGCAGCATCCTGCACAACAACCGTCACCACACTCATATTCCGCGATTCCCCCCAATCACCACCAACACCCTCCCCATCCGTCGCATCATCATCCCATGATGTACCAACAACAAGAGTCCCAGTACTGTTACGATCAGTCAGGTTTACAGTTACAATACAATGGGGCGCCCGATTCTAGGGGCCGTTTATCCGGCGCCGCACATCTTCACGCCGGTAAGTGTGACGACGTCTAAGCCAGCAGACGACTCGTGAGGGGGCGCAAATCTCATAAACGGGGCACACACATCTCTCAAGCATTTGTTTAATTTTAATATTTTGTTTTAATGACACACTCGACACGCTAGTCTAATAGTTCATCAATCAATTTTGTTTTGTTTGTTTTTTAATTATTATTATTATTATTATAATCGTATATTTTCATAATTGTAATTAACGTGACTATTCATTTTTATGTTATTAGTTTTTTGGCACTCATTTTCATGATATTAAAAAGTATCACACTCTGGCAATTTTAATTTTTACTCTTTTTTTTTACCAACAAATAGTGTCTAACATTTTCGTATTTATGTTTTGTTTTAATAATTATATGTGCTCCATTTATGCATCTTAAGATCATGAAACCACAATCATTACATGTATACATCAATGCTGAACTGTGCTAAAAATCGAAATATTTTTGTTTTTGATGAAGAAATATTGCTATGGGACCGTTATCCTCATCGTTCCTCCTCTTCCCAATTCACAATCCCTCCATAATGAACAACCACCAACATGCCAACATTCTCATTTCGTCCGTAATCGTATTTTATTGTTATGCCATTTGTGTATCTTTGTTTTTTTTTTCCATATTTGTTTGTGCTTTTATGTGTATTAATGTGTTTATGTTAGCTTTTTGTGTATCGCTTCTTGTTGTTTCATTTGTATGTAATGGGGACATGTTGCATGTACTTTAGATGACTTTTAAAGTATGGCTTCGTAGTTGTTATAAACAAAATAATGTCAAGCATTGTCTCTCCGGCCGGAATACGTGCCAAGTGTTTACTTTTCTTACTGATGACCCTTGATATGTCCTTAGGTGGAGGCAGTGGACCGGCTTCGGAGTACGTGCGGCAAGAGATACGATCGATGGTTGGGGCCCGTAGCGGGCAAATACCTCCGACGAACTCCAACACCCCCGGAACGAATTCTAGAGGGCAACAGCAACAGCAGCAGCAACAAATGATGAGTCAAAGTGTGAATGCTGCCGATCTGGAGGCCCTGGTCAACTTCGAAATGCCCTCTTCTCAAGGTACGATTCTATTTCCGTTTTCTTGCTTTGTACATACTGTACAGGCGTTTCTATGAAACGTTTCCAAGGGATTTTGCTGTTGTGTTTTCTCATGTACATAATTCAATCATAAAACCTCATGCACACCACGTTTCCTAACATAACGGTGGTTGCGTTGGATAAATTAATTGTTGTTGGGGGTCTGTATGTTTTTTGTTTTCACTAAACTTGGGACGAAATTGAAAATTTTGGTTGTTGTGTGTTGTGTTTTTAATGTTTTTTTGGGAGGTTCTCGCTATTTGTTGCGTTTGTAAAAAAAGAACTAAGAAAATGGGTTTAGCAATGATTTTTGACCATGTTGCGTGCAGGTGGTGCGAGTGAAAGCCCGAAACTTTGGGGTGCGATCGGGTCAGATATGGGCTCAATGTCTCCTCCGCAAGCAGCAACCTCCAGGGTAAGCTAATGAGCTATAACTTCTGTTTCGCTCCGCACGCTTTCAAACACCCTGTTGTTTTTTGTACATACATATTTAGCAAGATTAATACACGAATAAGGTTCTCATTATTGTTGTTGTTGTTGTTGTTGAGTGTTGTACTAACAATGTTGTGACGCTTTGCATGTTGATTTTAATTTAGATTTGTTTTCTGTTTTTAAAGAACTTTTTAACCAAATCTCGCACCAACTTTTGACGATTGGTCACTCTATTTTTCTTTGTGTTGCTGTAATTTGTTTCATTGGGGATTGGTGGTGGACTAAGGTTCCTTAGTTACTTAGTGACTTATTTAAATTACTTTTTGCAAAAATAATGATTCTGTTTTTATTTAGTTAAATAAGTTTTTATAAGTGTCCAAAAAGTATGTTAAAATTTAGAACAGCTGTTGAAGAAATCGTTTAAACAGTTTAAAAATGTATTTATTATTTGCTTTATAGTAATTGGTTTAGTAAGTAAAGTTTCGAAATTAATTAAAACTTGCAGATATATTTAGAAAGTATTTTGAAATCGGAATTTTTAAATAGAAAAGTAAATTTGAATGAAAGTACTGACGATAGATTGATTTTTCTAGAGTACTATGGAGGAGGGCCGACAAGGTGATCACAACCCATCGCTGCTGCAGAAGCTACTCTCGGAGTGACGGATTGTTGTACATAAATTTAGCACTACTAATAATGAAGCTGAAGATGATGATAACGAAGATGATAATAATAGGGACATAATTAACTACTACTTGGTACCTCACATTGGTTAAAAGTACCGCAGGCTGTAATCTAGACAGGTTAGCTGTATCAAGTGCATTAATTACTACTACTACTACTATGAGTCGCTTCTTTTGCGTTTCTTTACTTATATAAAAAAAAAAAAAACAATGTACGACTACTCTACTACTCCAGTAGAAACGGGACACGAAGGGAATGCTGCGTTCGTGTTGTGGAAACGATGGAGGAAACTCCTGTGCACGTAGAAGATGTAAGGATAAGAAGGAGGGCCTCAGTGCAATTGTACATAGTAAATAGAAGGACTTGTTTATAGATATTTATAATTAATTAATTAGTAGCTCGCGCGATGACACAGAAAGATTAATTGATTGATTAATATTAATTAATTGAGCAGAGAGATGCATACACAGAGAAAGAGAAAAGTATATTAGAAGATGAAAAAGAAACTATATAAATCTATATATTATAAATATGAATATATTTTATTATATTGGGCTACTGAAATTACGTATTAATGATTGTAATTGATAAAAGTGAGTGAAGAGAAATCAACAAAAAAGTTATAAATATAATAATAATAAATAATAGCACGCAAGTTAGTTTTTTGCAGAAGACGAAAGCGAACGAATGTTGTACAGTTCTTAAATTTATTATTTTATACATAATTATTGTCTTATTATTGATTTTTATTATAATTATTATTATTAAATTGGTAGTTGATAAATAATTTTTAAAAAGGAAAATACGTCGTGGAAGAAGTGTAGAAATTCTCTTTATGTAAAAACAAAAAAGAAACAAATGGCAACAACACGCAGACACAACTCTTTCAAAAACAATAAGAAACACAAAACTGATTAAAACAAAAACACCTCATCTCGGATTCAGCAAATACTGTAGCGATCGATTGATTTCTGTGGTCTTTTTTCTTAGCAATGATTATCTTTTTTTTTTTTCAATATTCATGTGTTTAGTGTTGTCTTCCTTTCAGTAGTGAGTGTTCATGCTACGCATTACCAAAAAAACAAAAGTAAAATATGACTAATAATTGAAGCATAAAAAGAAATAATAAAATAGTAACTGTTAATATTTTATACATAATTTAAAGTATGTTATTTGGAGAGATCGTTTTGTTGGACATTGTGATAGGCAAACGCCATGTTACTGTTGCTAGGTAATTTCCTAGACCTTATTAGTAAATATAGCGTTCATACTTGATTATAATATATTATATATTGTCAATTACACATGCAGCCACTAAAGTAAAGATGAAAATTAGATATATATATATTATATATTAATGATATGATAATAAAACGATGATGAACAAATTGTCAGATAAAAAAAAATAACAAACAAAAAGAAGTGAAAGGTGAAAACAGATGAAAAAACCTTATTCATTACAAAAATATTTTTTGTACATTATTGGAGTTTTGAAATATATCGATATATATATATTACAATATAAATAATATACGTAAAGTATTTTACCTTAATTGTGATGCCGTGTACTTATTTCCCTTATTTATTTATATTTTTTTTGTCTGCTTTCAACAATTACCTAGGATTGTTAGCAATTCAACAATGGTATTTGGATTTTCGTCTATTTCTGAATCCACTCATTACTCCCAAAACTGTTTTCCACAGTGTTAAAGAAAAATGTGTGGAATTACAAAGGCAAAAGAACCAAAAGCAAAGCAACACTTCCCTGGAGGGTTAAATGGAAAATTGTGTTTGGAGTTTCCTAGGATACAGGCGTCACAGGATAAACAGTTGGATCTAGAAATTTCCACAGTAATTGATTTGTCAGGTTTCCTTCCTACTCTTATTTACGATTTTCTACATTTTGCGCTTTTTGCATTGGATAAAAAATGAGTGGACTTCCTAATTTACCAGGATATAGTTTCCAGGATCCTACCGTAAGAATTTTCTTGGTAATGAAGTTTGTAGTCGCATTTGATATTTGCAGAAACAAAGGTTTCACCTTAGTCAAACCTTTAATTACGTGAACGGATATCGGATCCCTCGTAACGATTATCCTGGAATTGGACAAACGGAATTGGCAGTCAATTCGGTAAATTACATCCAGAAATTGGATTCCCTGCATTATGATCCGTCGCTTACATATGGAAGATGCCGGACTTTGGCCCCTCCGCCCTTCATACCCCATTACGCACTTTACGACCAGAAATGTTTAACTTTTCCCTCTTTCTTTAAACAAGCCGTCTTCGAATCTCCTTTGGAGCATTTCAGGGTGCGCCAAGTTAATATTATTTACTTCTTGGAAGATGATACCATCACTGTTATAGAACCCAAAACTTTGGTATGTTTTGATTTAAAATTTTGTTACCTTTCGGAAATTAATAAATTAAAAAATTAATAATATAGAATAGCGGTTTGGACCAAGGAAGATTGGTAAAAAGGTCAAAGATTTTGAAAAACGATCAAGGAGTTTATTGGCATTGGAAGGATTTTAATGTTGGCAAAGATATTTGCATTCACGGAATTGTTTATCATACAGTTGATTGCGATAAGTTCACTCGGGTAATACTAGTATTATTTCTAAATAAAAAATAAAATAAAAACTATTTAAATTCAAGGAATATTTATCAAGTCAAGGTATTGAAGTAGGAGAAAAGGAAAACATGCCTCCCGATCAGTACACGCAAGATCGTCATTTTAATACGAAAGTTAATACTTTTACGAAAACGCCGCCGGCGGATGATAAATTCAGACGGTTTCTGGAATTCGACGGAAAAGTTTTAAAGTTCAAAGCCCTGTGGGACGACGATAGCGAATTCGGGGAACGTCGTCCGTATGAAATCTACTATTTCCTAGCAGACGATATGGTTTCCGTTAAAGATGTGATGGACAACATGGAAGGAAGGGATCCCTTTCCGGTCCTCTTGCGCAAAACGAAGCTTCCGAAAATTTGGACCCAACGTCCGGACGACTATCCATCCATATACTTGGAAATATCCGATAACGAAGTAACAGAATATTATCAGCCGAAGGATTTCCGCATAGGCGAAACGATTTTCGTGTTGGGAAGGCGCATGTTATTATTCGATTGCGACGAGTTCACCAGAAACTACTTTAAAAAGGTCTTCAATTATGAGCAAGGACCCAAGATTGATATCACCACTCCGCCGAAACCGGAAGTGAAGCAACGGATGCCTCCGCACGATGGCTTTGGACGTCTGGAAGATTCCTATGAGAACACTTTAAGAATCATGCCGAAAGTACCCAAGAAGGACGTCATTCGCCAGGTGTTGAATGCCAACAAATATTTGCGCTATGTGATGAAGTTTGATGTGGTCCATCCAGAAGATGATATTCGCCGATTTACTCTTAGTTATAATCTTGCGGATGGCACATGCAAGATATACGAGCCTCCCATAAAAAATTCCGGTATTTTGGGAGGAAAATATCTGAATAGTCAATACTTGATTAAACCAGGTTCAGATCCTGTTGATCCAGATTATTATACTCCTGTGGATTTCTACATAGGAGCCGTTATTACGGTTTTCAAGCAAAGATTTGTTATTATTGGAGCCGATTTGTATGTGTACAGGTACATGCAAGAGAATGCTGATAAATTCCCGTGTACGGTTATTGAAAACATAAGGAACTACATGTACAAGCAAGGATTATTGAATATTGATCTACAGGAACAAGTAGATGAGGAACACGAAATGGAAAGAAAAGCCAAACGAGATGCTATTGGTAAAAAAAAGTAATATTGAAAATTAAGTGATTTAGAATGAAATTTTTGTAGGGCGCGATTTGGAGAAAACTACAACTGACATGGAAAAATGCAAAGCTGAAGCTCAATCCGGTGGCGAAGGCTACGATGCAGAGAGGGAGCAACGTATTCGCGAAAAGATAGTTGAAGAGTACGAACAGTCGATGGAACACAAATCAAATGTTCCTCCATTTGGTATTAAACCTGTTAATTTAGATTGCTCTTACGACGTCCGCATAGGTGACGTCAAACCAATAGATTGCACCGATCTAGGAGGTACGTAAAAATAATATTTCTGCAGCATTGTAGAATAATTAATTCCCTTCTAGAATATTCGGAGTTCACTCCAAAACACGTCGATACGCCCGAAGAAGCAATGCAAAAACACTACGACCAAATTCTTCAACGTCATCGCGCCGTTTGCGACGAAGGAAAACTCCCAGAGTGCAAGGAGCCACCGCATATTGGTCTCGCTGCAAAATCACCGCCACCAAAGCAATTTAAGCCAAAACCACTAATGGTACAGCCACTTGAAATTCCACGAGGGGCCTGCCGCATAAAATCTGTGAAGTTCGCTGAAGGGCCTCCAAGATGTGAAAGAGACGCAACGGATCTGTGCGATTTGCGCACCAAAAAGACACCTTGTCAATGCACCAACTATTACCAGAAATGCACCCACAATAATGATAAATAATTAATTGCCTTATATTGAAAAATATATCAAAAACACAAAAAAAAAATCAATCCATTCCGGGAGGGAGAGGTTCATCGACACCTGGTGGAGCGTCTGCAGATAACGGTGGTGGTGGAGGAAGCTTCGAATGCGGGGTATCCAA
The DNA here is from genome assembly GCA_030556065.1 of Holobus sp. GC000080. Taxonomy (NCBI): domain Eukaryota; kingdom Metazoa; phylum Arthropoda; class Insecta; order Coleoptera; family Staphylinidae; genus Holobus; species Holobus sp. GC000080. The sequence goes on from JASKGO010005822.1 coordinate 31,546, forward strand.
CAGTAATTCCTGGATCGAATGTGGTACGTGTGCCCTTTGTGTATCATTATATCCTAGCAAATAGTCCTTTAAGGGTTCTTTCAATTCGGGACAAATGGACAAAGCATCTGTTAATTGTTGCGCCGGCAACTGCATCATCACTGGAAAACTCTGCGGTTTCGTTCGCTGGCAACACTTGACGAACCCTTCCCATGCTAATTTTTGTTTCCACACCTACATAAAAAAAAATTAAACGTATGAAGATTTATGGAGCTATAGAAATAAGTTTTGATTTACCTGTTTTAATATTAGTTTCTGTAAGAATGTCATCACAAAACCGGACAGTCTTGGATATAAGCCTAGGGCTTGTATAACAGTACGCATCAACAAAGTGGGTAACGGATTTTGTTCTAGCAGCTGTTGGAGAACAACAGCTAACACTTCCTGTGTGAAAACTTGTTTCTCGTTTAGACATAATGTGATTGCCTTCATTTGAGTTTTTATGTCCACTTGTTCGGAAGTTAACGTGTGAAGGGTCACTAGAAGTTCAGTAGGGCTTATGGCGCACTCACCGTGATTGCCCAACAAACGGTTAAAGACTTCGCGGACAACCACCGGATTTAATTTAATTAATTTAGGAAGAGCAGCTATGATCTGCGAAAAATTTAATATAAAATTAAAAAAAATATATATATTAAAATGTATTAAGAAAGTACCTCGGCTTTGGTAAGTCCATTGAGTACTGGAATTAGGAATCTGACATCGGAAACCCTACTGTTATAGAGATCACGAACTCTTTTTACCAACTGAGTACTAGGAGGACCCTTATCGGTAAGTACGTGGATTACACGTGTTACCAAAGTCTCGGCACCTTTGGGACAGTCTTGTACCAACTTCAGCAATTCCGGAGAATCCATTCCCATAATTCGCACAGGATTTTCAAGTAATCTAAAAGTTTTTTGTCCTTAAAAATCAAATTCAAAACTTGATATTTCCACTAACGGTACCTTAAAATAACCCTTTTCACGTCGGATGTGGTCTGCACATACACTTTGCCTAATTCATGAATGAGGCTTTGTTTGGAAGGCAACAAAGCAATGTACCCTTCTAGACAAGCCTTGGCTATGTCTTCGTTCCAAGCGTCAACACCCGCAAGTCTTCCTTGTGCAAATCCAAAGAGACAATCGGGCGGTTGTGGCTCCGACAGGTAATTCATGATATTCTTCATGTGTTCCTCGATATTCTGCCTGATCTCAACAGTTTTATGTAACTCAACAATATATTTAATAGTGCATTCCCTAATCACTGAATTCTCAAAAGTAATGTTTTCCATTAATGCGCTCAAGAACTGCAGTTGTTTTGTGGGTCTTCGCATGACCAATTGTTTAAGCAGATTAGAAGCCCACTGGCAACTTTCTTCTTCTTTGGCAATATGCTTGATTTGCCCCAGTGATTGTTCTGTTATCGAAGGAGTTTCCAGGAAGATACGCGTAAGCACTTGGCAATCGTTCTTGGCGGCATCCACAAATGTGGATAGCAAAGTGCTGTAACTCTGGTCGATTCTCGTTGATCTTCTTAATTCCGGCAAGCGAGAAAATCCCTGCATAATACTGTACTCTTCGTAGAGCCAGGCCAAAGCTAATTCCACATTAGTTTTCATATTCTGACAGATGAAGCCAACCACCGTGTCGCGAATAACATCATTGAAATTTGCCGCCACAATGGTGATTATTTTCTGATGTATTTGCGCATTTCGCGAGTTAACTTTGGAGTCCAATAATCTTCGCACGGCTCCCATTAGTAGCCCTTCTTTAGTGGTACGATCCAACGGTTTGGTTATTTCATGTAATTTTAGTACTTTCACTTTGGGAACTTTGACTTTCTTCTTCTCTGGAATTTCTTTTTCCTCTTCATCTCTTGGTCGTTTAGTGCTCGATTGTTTTGCGCTTTCAACAACAACACTGACTTTTTTATTCTTCGCTAAAAGCACTGTTTTACCGATAATACTGCTTCCGGGACCAATTCCGCTTTCAACAAACAATTCGCTCAACAGACCGCTAACTATCTCTAAGCTTCCGGAAGGTCCTAGTTTAAGAACTTCAGCATAATCTGTTTTAAAACTAGGCGGCATTTTTAATGGCAACTCTGGCAGTGCCTTCAAAACAATTTCGGCGGCAACATTGGGGACTAATTTTTCTTTCAAGAACTTTTCATTTAGTTCCAACGCTTTTTTCTGCTTGTTCTCTAAACTATCTTCAGTATTCTCCAATTTAGGTCTCTTCGCTTTATTGCCAATGTCGGCATCAACGGTGGAATGCAAGATACGCTTTGGAACGTATCTTTTAGATTCGTCCACTTTGGGCACCATTTTATTGATTTCATTTTGCGTGTAACCAGAATCCAATAAAATAGGGGTGATCTTGTCTACGTAATCATAACCTGCTGGATGTTTAATCAAAGCTGTGAATTCAGACTTCAACTTTTTGCGCACTGAATTGACTTGTGTTGTGCTTAGAGTCGGCGGAAGATTTGAACCTAAAGTGACCAACGCTTGAACCACCAATCCCATGTAATCCGGCCGATTCTTGGCTATATTGGTGAGAGCACCAATGCAAACGAATAAGTTGGCGTTGCTTATATGGGAAGATCCATTAAATTTCAATAAAGTATTAAATATTGAACTGAAAAAAATAAGACAATATAAATTATCAATTTATATAATGATAAATAATTTAAACATACCCAGCTTCATCTTCCAGTTTTCTTCTTCTTAAAAGCTTCAGTGTTAAGGGGACATTATCCAAAGTAAAATCATTCTTTTTTGTATCATTTGGATCAGGGTGGCTTTGCAGTAAAACAACACATTCTAAAAATTTAACAACACTTGTTCTCACTCCATCATTATCAGAATCTATTAGATCAGCAATCTTCCGCTTGATTTCACTCATTTGCTTCCAAGCATTCTCCATTTCTTCAGTCACATTTGCAGCTGTGCATATCAGACTCAACAATTTCTTATAAAGACTTATCGCAGCTTGAATTACTTTTTTCTGAACAGCTACACTTCCTTCATTCAGCAGTAACAACAAGCTCATCATTACTTTAGGTACTAGATTTTCATTCAATTTACTAAAAACAATACTTTTAGATGCATTAACAGTTTACTTTTATTATTTTATTATTTACCAAGCTTCTTCAATAAAACCTATGAGGGCTTTTTTAACTTCATTGTCTTTAGCAGTACTGAAATCCAGCATGTTCATAAAGAACTCCTGGAGTAAATGCGGGTTTTTATGTAGTATTACTTCTTGTATTTTCCTTAAATTGTTAGCAGCTTCAGCTGGATTGCCCATCAGAGCACCATTATACCATTCGCTGACCTAATGATTATATTTTAGTGATAAATAATTTTTAACGAAAATATTACATACCATATCTTCGTCAGAACGTTCTGGATTAAAGAACGTCTCAGCCATTTTCAATTTTCAGCAGATTTTAGCTGTACTTTCTTATAAAATCACTTAAAATTAAACCAACTGTTTTGCTTACACATAACCTGAATATGAACAGCCTCCTTGACAGCACAGACAGCTTCGGTTGTCAACTGTCAAACTTAGTTACCATTAGTAACTGCTGCGACTGCAGTCAGAGACTTTTTATATTGGCAGCCATTTGTTTATAAATTTATTTCGCAAAAGTAGTGCAGTTTCTTTCGTTAATTAAAAGTGGTCTTAAACTAGAGTAATTAAAATTATAAAGATTTATAAAAGTGCAAAAGTATTCAATCGAGATGGGTGACAATAGCAAAGTAAGTAGTTTTCAGTTTTCACACTTTTCATAATTAGTATGTAATGCGGAAGTTAATGTCTTTTTGATGAAGCGCTGCTTTTGCTGCTGCTGGATAAAGAATCCAAATCAAATTTCAATTCAAGACTCGTAACCTGAGCCAAAAGCTGGCCGGTACTTTTAGAGTCCCTGCTAGTACCGCTGCGACTTGATCTTGCCGAACTCGGCGTACAAATTGAGTCTGAGCTAATAGTGCTCATGGTACTACGCAATTTCGGCATGCTCAATTGGTGATTTGCCATGTGCATTTGCAAAATCGGATGCATTTCCGGGTTAGTCTGAACAAAAGATGCCAGTTGATACATTACATTTTTGTTGGCATCAACAAGAAGCCGTATATAGAGTTCTTTCTAAAAAATATCAAATAGTTACGTTTGTATGTCTCCTAATGATAAAATGATAAACTTACGTCATATTTTTCAAGTTGCACTATTGATATTTTCTTTTTGCAATGCATAATTTGATTTTTGGCCCTTTCGATTTTACTACGCCGATCCGTTTCATCGTTTTTCAGCTTTAGTAGATTTTCATGGAGACCGCAAAGTTCATCGTTGCTTTGTTTAATTTCAATTTGAGATATTTCGTATTCTTTTTTAGATTCTGAAACAATTTCATTACTTTCTGTTAATTTCGTATCTCTATAGAAAAAAAATACCTGTTATCTTTTGCATAATTTCCATCAATATTTTGCGCTTGTCGCGAAGTAACGAGTTGAGGTCTACGATGGAAAACTCTAACTCCTTTAGCGCTTTAGCAGATTCGGATTGATCATCCACAAAAGACAAATTCTCTTTAAAATTTTTATTGGTCACATTAACCACTCGAATTGTGTTTTCAATGGCGATAATTTCTCCTTCAGCTTTGCGGATTTTCTGGTCCAGATCATCGCCTTCTTGTTGCAGCATTATTCGCTCCTGGGCAGTTCGCAATTTGAATGCTGCCACTGAAATGGGATTGCCACTCTCGTCTTGTCCCAACAATCCAAGACTTATATTGTAACGATTAATCATTTGCTGGATCTTTACACACCGGCAACTTATATCAGATCTTAGTCTTCCCCTATCTTCTTCTAAATTCTTTTTTTGCGCAAACAAAACATCTTTGGCTGTTGTTACTTCTACATGACGCTCATTTATTAACTAAATTAAATAGAAGACATTATTAAAATTAATATTAGATATTTTCCTGCACTTACGGTTTCTAAGTCTAGTCGGTATTGTTGCAAATTATAAATTTCCTTATTGGCGTTACTCATGGCTTTGCCGAGTTTATCAACTTTTAGTTTAAGAACATTTTCTATCACTTGACGTTGTTGGGACCTCAACTTGCCCGCTTGGGCTTGCTTGATTCCACCTTCGATCATTAGAATGAAACTTTGAAGTTTGCCTTTAAGATCCAGATGGTGATCTTGGTCGCCTGAAAGAGCGCTCACCAAGCGTAAATTTTCCTTCTGCAGCTTCAAAATTTGCGAATTCAGCAAATGTTTCACCTAAAATACAATTAATTGTTTATTTACCACTTGGTGACTTTTGCAAAAGTAATGCGAACCTCGTTGTGTTGGCTAACGATCAGTGCAAGTTCTTCAATACGCTGATTCCATACATCCACTTTATCCTTATCGTCTTCCCCTTCAAGACTACCTATTTGAGCCTCTAAGCAAGCCACCTTCATCTCCAAATCGCTCAGCAATTGCTTCTTAAGTATTAGTTTCGAATTCGCTTCCTTTGCATGCTTTCGCACTTTTATAAGGGCTTTATAAATCGATTCAAGTTCCGATTTTTTACTATCTGCCATTCTGGATAACTCAGCCGTCTGGCAACTGAGTTTATATTGGCAACTGTGCAGATTTGCTTCGTGGATTTCGAGTTTCCTTTGAGTCATCCTGGCGTGCTTCAAATTGGATTCCACATGGTCGGCATTCTTAATAACCATATTGCACTCCATATCGCTTTTTGCCGACTCTAATTTGAACTGTGTCAATTCGTTCTTTACTGTTTCTAAACGCTTCAACAATTTTTCGGAGTGGGCTTTCATGCTTTTCAGTTGCATTTGTTTCCTGCGCTGGTCATGACTAAGTCCTTCTAGCATCTTCTTCTGTGCTTGGTGTTCGTTGCTCATGAGAGCGTTTTCATCAACCATCTGTAGATTTTCTTTGCGTAATCTTGAATTGTGAATGTTCTTCTCCTGTATTTCCATTTCGACATACTTATTGTTGTTAATTTCTTGACTGAGGAAGGTTTCTTGTTCTTCAATCAGTTCATGTTTCTGCAGAACATCTTCTTGGGTTTCTTCGATAGCTTTGGATGTTCGCATAATGTCCAGATCTTTCTGGCGAAGATTCTTAACGGATTCTTGCCACTGTTGCACCAATCCTTGTCTTTCTTCCTTTAATTGCTGCAGCATTTTTCCTAAAATGACATCATAAAATTTATAGAAAGTTTGTAAATTTCGGAAGTTTTTGCTAACCTGTTCTGAACAAAACTTGCTCGTAATTGCTAATATCGACTTCCATTTTTTCAAGCATGGATTTACGCCCGGTGACTTCCTCTTGCAAATGTTGCCTTTTGGCTTCCGTTTCGGCGATCCGTTTCTGATCTTCCTGGGAGAATTTTAGCAAAATTTCGTTATCCGCTTCGCGCTTTTTCAAAGATTCTTCCCACCCCTTCATGGCTTCAACATCCCATTCAGCTTCTGCTTTTATCTTTTCCAATTTTGCAACGCTTTTATTCAACGCAGTTCTCTTCATTTCAGTTCTCTCTGTAACTTCCGCAAGCTCTTTTTCCATATTTTTAATTTCCGAATTGATCTTATCGCGTTCGCTAGTCTTTAAGCGCAATTTGTGCTTCTGATTTTCCAACTGCTGATTATAGGTGGTAAGCATTTGCTGATTTTGCGTTGTTTCTTGTTTAACATACTTGACGTGATTTTTCAAACTATTAAACTTGTCTTTCGATTCTTCCGAGGCTTTCAATAATGCCGCTTTTTTGATAACCAAGCGGGCCAATTCCGCTTCGAGCTTTTGGTTTTCGGCATTGGCAATAGGCAAGCGGAATCCACTTTCCCATCCTATTTCTTTTAAAGTTTCACTCATCACTTCATCCATGGTTTTATTGTTATTTTTTTAATGAAAAGCAAATAAAAATGTTGCGATAAAATAAAGGTGTACAACTTTGACCTGTCGTTTGATCGATCTATTGTTTCCTTAGTAACTCATCCAATCGTTAGTTGCTATCATAGGTTGCTATGATATGTACAAAAAGCCATGCCCATGGTAATAAACTTACAAATTCAAATATTAAAATCGATTACTTTTTTAATTTAATTTGAAAATACCTTAAAACAGATTGCTTTTTTCCTTAATTTACATAATTTATTTTTTGGCAGATATCTGCCGCAGTTTGCATTTTAAAATACGAACATTTGCTTGGTTTAAACAATAATAATTAATTATTTGAAACAAAAGAAAAACCGTAAAATGGTTGCTTGAAACTTGGCGCGCTGTCTTAAAATAAATCCGGGCACCTACCATAGAGTTATTTTTAGCAGTTTTTCGTAACATTTTCCGACTTAATTGCTTAGCCTTAATGCGCCTAGTAATGCGTTTGTTTCACTAAAGATGAACACGCAGATCTCTTGTCCGGTGTGTTTACATCCGCATTTCGCGTCGGTGGAATCCCTTCGCAATACCCTTATCAGTGTCGCGACTAGCGCGCTTACTTGTCCAGTATGCCAGGACACGCTAATCGGCCTAGACAAGCTGACCATCCACTTGTTCACGCACATCGGGGCCGCCACGGCTGCCGCCTCAGTTTCCGCTCAAGCGGAAGTGTCCAATTGCGTTGATCTCGAAATTAACAATGTGCAAGTCCAAATGCAAGCGGCTCCTCATGAGCAATTCAAATGCGACATTTGCAACTTCAGTTTCAACGATGGCAACTTATTGGAAATGCACCAAAAGTTGTTGCATCAGACCACTGAAGACCAACAGACTGGACTTTACAGCTATCATTGTCATTTGTGCAGTAAAAAGTTCAAAATGAAGGGTAGTTTGATGGTGCATTTAAGAGTGGCGCATTACGGGTTTAGTCATAAGGAGAAAGCGCCGGAAAGTGCGAAAAAGTGGGCCTGCGATGTCTGCCATAAAATGTTTACCACAAAGTACTTCTTGAAGAAACACAAGAGGCTGCATACAGGTGCAAGAGAATTTTGCAAAAGGTGGTTTTTAAGAGAATGGTAATAGAAGGCGAATTTTAGGAGAGCAGCCGTATTACTGCGAGAATTGCAACAAGTCGTTTACGTTTCAGCAGTCGTACAGGAAACACATGCTGTATCATTCATCGGAAAAACCGCATGTTTGTTCCCAGTGCGGCAGGGCCTTCAAAGAATTATCCACTTTGCACAACCACGAAAGAATTCATTCGGGCGAGAAGCCTTTTGCTTGCGAAACTTGCGGTAATATTTTTATTTTTATTTTATTTGTGACTTTATGAAATTAAATGGACTAAAATCAAAAGTTTAAACTTTATTCATTTTTCAATCATAATTTTGAAAATCTCTAAAAAAAATAGTGAACAAGAAAAAAACTCAAAAAATAAATTTTAAAACATAAGAGACAATAAAATAACAACTGTTTTCCTTCGGTGGTGCAGGAAAATGTTTCAGGCAAAGAGTATCTTACCTGGTGCACAGACGCATCCACACTGGAGCGATGCCCTATAAATGCACAACATGCGGCAAAAGTTTTCGCTACAAAGTGAGCCAAAGATCGCACAATTGCACTGTTCCAGAAGCAAGTTTCACATTTGATGGAGTCAACCTGATTCCTCAAAGTGCGTATATAAAATAGACAAACCAAAAGAAAAACTTAAATAAAAACAAATAAATGTATATATTAAAAGCACTTTCAGCCACAACCACGGCCTGTACCAGCAACTTTGCCAACAGTGTGATACCGGAAGTGGCCAATTTGAAGATCGACGACCAGCTCCAGACAATCAACCAGGAGTCTTTAAAGGAAATGCTCTTCTCCAATGGCGACGCAGCTTAATAATAAATAATACTTAATGTTAATTGCGAATATTATTATGTTAGATTAGAACACAGTTTCGTTGAATTCGCGGTTTGGTGGTGTTGCGCACAGTTTGCCGTACCGCTGCTTCGAAGATCTTGTCCAAACCGACTCTCTTCTTGGCGGAACACTCGAAGTAGTCCGCGGCTCGGATTGTGCGCTGCATTTTCACGCCTTCGCGATGAGTTACAAGATTCGAGTCTAGTTCGTCACGTAAATCCAGCTTTGTTCCTGCGGTTTTTCGTTATTTTTTTGTTTTTGTTTTATAGTTGTTAAGTTTACGAAAGACTTACCAACTAGTATTAACGGTGCATGAGGCATGTTATGTCTTACTTCAGGAGCCCATTTGTTTTTCACATTGTCGTAAGAAGCTCTTTGACCAATTGAGAAGCAAATTAAAAAACAATTTGTCTGAAAGAAAATGTTATTTAGTTTAATGTTAAAATTAAAATATCGATATATTTTTTTAAGTTTCGATTTTTGTTTGTTTTAAAAACGAAGTTATTTTTTTAATGCTTTATTTAATGTTTGTAACTAATACCAATTTACCAATACTATTTAAAAGATATATTTAGTTAATAGATTTCGAGATAAAGTTCGGTAAATAAATATCAACATTGACTTACTTAAAGACTTGGTTTTACCAGTTTATCTGTTGTACTTAAATATTAAAAAAATATATTCGAAATTAAATTGTTTTAAATACTACAAAATATTTTGTTTTCTGATATAACAAAGTATAAAAATAATATAAATTATTTCAAGCTCAATTTGAACTAGTTTGAATAAACTTTGAGTCATTCAAAAGTAAACTAAAACCATCGTCAGCTTAAATTCAAATCAATTACTAAGAATTTCAATGATTCTTAAACTGCGTAAAATGGCTGTAAAAGAGTTAAAAACTTACTTGAGGATAAGAAAGTGGCCTCAGGCGTTCGTAGTCCTCTTGACCGGCAGTATCCCAAAGAGTAATATTATATTGAGAACCATCTACGTCAATGGTAGTGGCATGGTTTTCGAACCTGCAGGAGGAGATCAACAGTAACACCCATTTATATTTATAATCATGGAAAACTTACACAGTCGGGATATACGTGTCGTCGTAGACACCGGAGATGTAAGCAATCAGCATACATGTTTTGCCAACGTTTCCATCACCAACGACCGTGATCTTGATAGGTTTCTTGTCGCTGGCAGCAGGCGCACTTTTCTTCATATTGTCTTCAATGCACTTCTCTGGGGCGTATTCACATCTCCTCTCAATATTTCAAACGGAACTAATAGAATGCTATTGTGCGATGCGATGCGCGCTTTTCGATTATCGTGTCCCACTGGAAACTACTGAAAGGAAACTCGTTATCGCAAACACCTTATCTAATCATCGAAGCATTTCGCCACCATCTCTGGTCCGCGTTACATCCATCGCGCTTTCGTCTTCGCTTTAACAATGCTTAACGATAAGGAACAATTACTCACGCCGTTACTAATTATTATAGATGTTCGCGACCTTTAAAGCGGTTTTAATTATAGAAACCCAGTTTGTTCAAAAGTGATGTCATCGATAAATGTTTTAAAATGTTGTTGCACGTCGTCAATTTCGCGCTATTTGCTAATAGATGGCTTTTATTTGCATTTTATTAATTGTTTCAAAGGTTTTAGAGTCGAGACTCTTCGAAGAAATGAAAGCCAAAATGGGCAAGCTGAATGCTGGCAAGTCGGAGCTCGAGCATCTGCTTAAAAATGAACAGGAAGCGATGGAACTTATGGCTGAGAATCGAAAAAAGTTCACACAAGGGATGAAACGTATTTTGGAACTTCACAGCGAGGGCAATTTCTTGCAAGAGAAAAACATAATTAATATGACTCGTTTAAAGGGAAAACAGGAAAAATTGATAGCTGCATTGGAGCAAAATCAACGCAGTTCCATGCAATTAGATGAGACGAAACTAAATAAAAACAAAGAATTGGAAAATATCGAAAAAACCGATGTTAGAATTTTCGCAGTCCGTTTTATTTTTTATTAATTTATTTGTTTCAGTGGTCACAGAAAACAAATGAAGTTGTTACAGTAAGAAAACAGGAAACAACTGAAATACAAAGACAAATACCACAAGAGAAAGAATGCTATGAACAGATCAAGACACTAATGGACAATTTGCTATCAAAGAAGAACTCTTGGAAGGCTTTGAAGAAAGTTATGGACTCCATCAGATCCATTCCAAATCACACTTCATTGCAGTCTGCTCGCCAACAAATTAAAATTGGAAAAGAAATGAACAAACGTTTAAGTGAGCGGTGCGGGAAGAAATAGGCATTCCATAATAAATTACGTTTTATTTTATTGTTATCATTACGGAGCTAATGTAAAGGTCGCGACTGGCATTATGACCTTCGTAAATTCATTGCATACGTAATTAATTTATGCCACAATTTCCATTTCGAATAAACTCTAGTTTACATATTTTTTTTATTTTCTGCAGTTTTCCTTTTCCGCAGTAGCGATAGATTTTGAATTTGGCGCCCTCCTTTGCCAACTTGACGTCTTGAAAGTGCTGAAACAGTCGCCGATCGACTTACTTTTTCAGTCAGTAAAAGTTTGGATGTTTGGTACTTTTTTTACTCATTTCTCTGCGACCGTTAAATAGTTATTATCAACATAAGACGACCGACACCGCAATATAATCCTGAATAAACCGTCGTGGATAACAACTTACACGGCAACAAGCCCACACCACAGCAAAACAAATATTACTGAACTTATTCCGTATATTCATTCTACAATCGTGGCTACGTGAGTTTTCACTTGCTCAACATGGCTGGTGAGTTTAATGCAAAATTACTAAACGTATTATATTTATTTTATGCAGTTTTTATTAGCGTTTTTTATATCTGCAGATATTAATCCATACAACAAGTTGCTGAAAAGTCTGGAAGTCAATGGGTCAGTGTACAAGTACTTTGATCTGGCTGCTCTAGGTCCTCAATACAGTAAGTACTTGAATATTATTATAAATAATTACTTAATTAGCTTTTATGTAATATTGAAATTAATAGGGAAGCTTCCTTTTTCCATTCGTATACTCTTGGAGAGTGCTGTGAGGAACTGCGATAACTTCCAAGTAACTGAGAAAGATGTTAGAAACATTTTTAACTGGGAATCACTACAAGCTAGTGATAATCCCATTGAAGTTGCATTTAAACCTGCTAGAGTCATTCTTCAGGTAATTTTTTTTAATTTATTCTTAGAAATTGTTAGGTTAATTAATAAACAAATTATTTTTTTTACATTTAGGACTTCACAGGAGTCCCTGCTGTTGTTGACTTTGCAGCCATGAGGGATGCTGTTAAGGAACTTGGTGGAGATCCTGAAAAAATCAACCCAATATGCCCAGCTGATTTGGTCATTGACCACTCAGTTCAGGTGGATTTTGTTAGATCAGAGGATGCATTGCAAAAGAATCAAGACCTGGAATTTCAACGCAATAAGGAACGATTCATGTTTCTTAAGGTATTTTTTTTATTATACTATATCTTTACATAAAAAATAATTACTGCAATAAAATATTCAGTGGGGTGCTAAAGCATTCAACAACATGCTGATTGTACCACCTGGAAGCGGTATCGTACATCAAGTAAACCTGGAATATTTAGCCAGAGTGGTATTTGGAAAGGAACCTGGAAGCACTTTGTATCCGGACACGGTTGTTGGTACCGATTCTCATACGACTATGATCAACGGATTGGGAGTTGTCGGCTGGGGCGTCGGAGGCATCGAAGCAGAGGCTGTAATGTTGGGACAAGCAATAAGCATGCTGTTGCCCCAAGTAGTGGGTTACAGACTCCATGGTTCTTTAAGTCCTTATGTTACATCCACCGATTTGGTTCTTACTATAACAAAGGTAATATTTTTTAATAAAAGAAATTATTTAATTATAAATTAAAAAAATATATATTAATTTATTTTCATGTTACCTTTTGTGCAGAATTTGCGGCAATTGGGAGTCGTGGGTAAATTTGTTGAATTTTATGGACCTGGTGTTGCTGAATTGTCCATTGCTGATCGTGCCACCATTGCCAATATGTGTCCAGAGTATGGTGCGACCGTTGGTTTCTTCCCTGTGGACAACAATTCCATAAATTACTTACATCAAACCAGTAAGTTAAACTATTAGAATAAAAAATTAAATTTTTAAAATAATAATAATGTTAATTTAGATCGCCCTGCGGATCAAATAAAATTAATCGAGGCTTACCTGAAAGCTTCTGGCCAATTCCGCGACTACAACGATGCCGAAAACGATCCTGTGTTCAGCCAAGTGGTTTCTCTGGACTTGAGCAGCGTGGTGTCTTCAGTGAGTGGTCCCAAACGCCCCAACGATCGCGTTTCAGTCAGCGACATGAAACTGGACTTCAGCAACTGCTTGAGTAGTAAGGTGAGTGGATTTTTTAAGTCAACTTAGGATGATTATCACCCGGTGATGTTAAAAAGAACATCAAGCCAAGCCAGAATCATCTAAGGTTTCCTTAATTAATTGTTATTGATGAATTGAATGGTCCATAATGGGACAAACTAAACCCAGTGATGTTTGGGCCACGAGGCACATCAACTGAGCGTAGTCCATCCAAGCATGGAGCATTTATAGGCCGCGAAACAGAAACAATAGTGTCCAGGGGGAATTGCGATGATTAGGCAACTATGGGCTGTGATATGTCTTGAAAATTTCCACAAATCACACCGATAGTTCCTTAAGCATTCCAATCCCATTATTGTTGTTTTCAAAACACTTACCTCGTTGCTTCGTCGATACATATATAGCGCAGATGTTTTGACAAACGATGAGTTGTCAGGCACATATTCCTTTGCTGAATCTAGCTTTATGATTATCAAACATTCATATAGTTAGATCACCAAAGAAAAATATGGCAAGACGCACTTGGACTGTTGTTTCGGACCGGAGACTGATTTTTCAATTTTGGACTTGGGCTATTTAAGCCGGGGTAGGCGCCCCCTCTCTCGTGGCGCTACAAAATGGGCGCTTCTAAATTTTAAATTAATCACGACGAGTTTCGTGAAACATTTAACTTTCGCCCTTTAATTGCTTTTTGATTATTACAGGTCGGTTTCAAGGGATTCGGAATTGCCGGCGACAAATTAAAGGCGAAAGCGAAATTCATGTTCGACAGCAAACAATATGAAATAACGCATGGCAGCGTAATTATCGCGGCTATCACGTCGTGTACCAATACAAGCAACCCGAGCGTAATGTTAGGCGCCGGACTTTTAGCCCAGAAAGCCGTTAAGGCCGGCTTAAATGTGGCGCCCTACATTAAAACCAGCTTAAGTCCTGGTTCCGGCGTGGTCACTTATTATTTGCGCGAATCTGGAGTGATTCCTGCTTTAAAACAACTTGGTTTCGATATTGTCGGCTACGGATGTATGACATGCATAGGAAACAGCGGCAATATCGATGAAAATATTGCCAACGCCATTGAATCGAACGATTTGGTTTGCTGCGGCGTTCTTTCCGGGAACCGCAATTTCGAAGGCCGCATTCATCCCAATACGCGCGCCAATTATCTTGCAAGTCCGCTTCTTGTAATTGCTTATGCTATTGCAGGCACTGTTGATATTAATTTCGAAACAGAACCGTTGGCCGTGAATGCCGACGGCAGTAAAGTTTTCCTGCGCGATATTTGGCCGACAAGGAAGGAAATTCAGGAAGTGGAACGCAAATTTGTCATCCCTGTAATGTTCAAAGAGGTGTACGAGAAAATCGAAACGGGATCGTCCAGTTGGCAAGCGTTGAACGCTCCTTCCGGCAAATTGTACCCGTGGTCCACTGAGTCCACCTACATTAAGAAGCCGCCATTCTTTGAAGGAATGACTAAACAGCTACCAAACATCGCGCCAATTTCCGATGCCCGTGTTTTGCTCTTTTTGGGCGATTCCGTTACCACGGATCACATTAGTCCCGCTGGCAGCATTGGAAGGACCAGCCCGGCGGCCAGGTATTTGGCGGCTAAGGGATTAACACCCAGTGAGTTTAATTCGTACGGCTCCCGACGCGGTAACGACGACGTCATGGCTAGAGGCACTTTCGCTAATATTCGATTAGTGAATAAGTTCATGGGAAAGCCGGGTCCCAAAACGATTTATTTGCCCACTAATGAAGAGGTAATGGCGCCTTTAACATTTTCTAGAATTAATTAATCTGTTTTGCAGATGGATGTTTTCGACTGCGCCGAACGATATGCCAGGGATAACACAACGCTAATTCTAATTTGCGGAAAAGATTACGGCTCTGGATCCAGCAGAGACTGGGCTGCTAAAGGGCCTTATTTACTGGTAAATGCTCCTGTAATTGCTTATATGAAAAAATATGCTATGTTGTTGATTTTCAGGGAATCAAAGCTGTTATCGCGGAGTCGTTTGAGCG
Organism: Holobus sp. GC000080; assembly: GCA_030556065.1. Lineage (NCBI taxonomy): Eukaryota > Metazoa > Arthropoda > Insecta > Coleoptera > Staphylinidae > Holobus > Holobus sp. GC000080. The sequence continues at coordinate 46,876 of JASKGO010005822.1, forward strand.
TATTCATCGCTCTAATTTGGTCGGTATGGGAATTGTGCCATTGCAGTTCCTCGAAGGACAAAATGCCGAGAGTTTAGGACTCACGGGACGCGAAACTTACAATATCCGTTTGCCAAGCAATTTAACGCCTGGACAACACATCAAAGTAAGCGCAGATGGTAAAAACTTCGAGGTTGTTTTGCGTTTCGATACGGAAGTTGATCTTCTGTATTATAAGAACGGTGGCATTCTTAATTGTATGGTAAGGAAAATCGCCGCTTAAAAAGCCGCATCTTTATATTACTTAAGCATCACGAAAGAGGGTAAAGGCTTCAAAAGTTGTTTTTAATGTTTTATTTTTTATTAAAATTTTATATGGAATAATTTTAAGAGGAAAAGTTGGCAGTAACTGCAATAAAATTGTTAAGGAATTCATTCTAATGACTCACTAATTAGTTTGTTTTGGAAATCGTTCGAAAGTCTATTTGGAAAACCTTTATTAAATTCCATTAACAATAACATTTACTGCAAATTACAAATTAATTTCAAAAGAAAATAAATACAAAAAGGAATGCGCTTCGTTCTGAGGTCTTGGAGTAATTATGCGTCGTACGTGGAAGCCGAAACGTTTCCGCCATGACCGGTCCAATTGGTATGCACAAATTTGCCTTCTTTGCCGAGCAATTCATAAGTGTGGGCACCGAAATAATCCCGTTGGGCTTGCAACAAATTAGCCGGCAATCTTTCAGAGCGGTATCCATCGTAGAAGGCCAATGCAGTTGATAAGGCAGGCGTCGGGACGCCCAAAGTAACAGCCGTAGCCACCACGTTGCGCCAACCTTTTTGCGCCTTCTTTATTGCGTCTAGGAAGAAGGGCGCCAGCAGTAAAGATTTCAAATTGGGGTCTTTGTCGAAGGCCAGCTTGATTTGTCCCAAAAATACCGATCTGATAATGCATCCTCCGCGCCACATTAAAGCGATTGACCCGTAATCCAATTTCCATCCGTGGACAGCGGCTGCTTCACGGAACAACATGAATCCTTGGGCATAGGAAACGATTTTGCTTGCGTAAAGAGCCTAAAAAAGAAAAATATATTTTAATAAATTCAAATTATAGATAACATATTTAAGTTAATTCAAATTGTAGATGTCGCTATAAGTTTGCTAAAGTTTGGTAGTTTAAAGAGTTGCCTAAGAATTTGTTTTAAAAAGTTTTCAAAATTTTTCTTTGCGGCCAGAAAAAAAATTAAATTAAATAAATAAATGCTTTTATGATATGATACTGTTCATTCTCAAAGCGATAAATAATGGATTTTAAACATAAAAACTTGAGGTTATGTAAGTACCTGTCTCAAATCTTCCAAAAATTGTTTTTTGTCTCCAGTAAAAGTGGCATCTGGTTTGGGCAACACTTTGCTAGCGCTCACACGCTCGTTTTTCAGTGCAGACAAACAACGGCTGAATACAGCTTCCCCAATTAGGGTAACTGGGACTCCATAGTTCAAGGCACTCACTGCAGTCCATTTGCCAGTACCCTTTTGGCCTGCTGTGTCCCTGATTTTTGGCAACAAGTATTGTCCTAAATGGTAACTAATCAATTAGAATCAATAATTAAAAATATATATTGCTGTACTAACCATCTGTATCTTTGTAGTTCAGAATGTCCTTTGTAATTTCAATGAGGAAACTGTCCAATTCACCCTTGTTCCATTGCTCAAATGTACCGGCCATTTCCTGCTGAGACACACCAATGGCACTCATCAAATGGTAGATTTCTCCAATAAGCTGCATGTCTCCATACTCAATGCCGTTGTGAACCATCTTCACAAAGTGGCCAGCGCCATCAGATCCAACCCAGTCACAACAGGGCTGTCCATCTGCTTTGGCGCAGATGCTTTGGAAAATGGGTTTGATGAATTCCCAGGTGGATTTGTCGCCTCCCGGCATCAAAGAAGGACCGTATCTGGCACCCTCTTCGCCTCCGGAGACGCCAGCACCCACGAAACGGATGCCTTTGGCGCTCAGCTCCTTGAAACGCCTTTGTGAGTCTTGGTATTCGGAATTACCGCCGTCGATAATGATATCTCCTTGTTCTAGGTGCGGCAGAAGCTGCTCGATGAAGCTGTCCACTGCCGAGCCGGCTTTTACGAGCATCATGACCCTCCTAGGCTTCTTCAGTTTGGAAGTCAAGTCCGCAATGGATTCGGCTCCAATGATCGACTTGCCTTTGGCTTCGTTGGCCAAAAACGCGTGTACTTTTTCCACCGACCTGTTGAAGGCCACGACGGTGAATCCGTGATCTGCCATGTTCAGAATCAGATTTTGGCCCATAACGGCCAATCCGATCAAACCGATATCTCCTTTGCTGAAAATTTATCAATAATATCGTTAAAATCAGCTGATATGGAGCAGGGCCAAGGTAATACTTTCATTTTATTCTTGCTTTTAAAAAAATTACTTTTGTCCTAATTCTACAAGGACATTGAATTTTATTACTTTATTTTATAGTTTATAATGTTTCGCGCGAATTTCATTTGCGGAACTTTTATTCTCTCAAAGTTTTCAATGAAAGTTACTTTAATGAAAAATGAAGTATAAGAAAACTTGTAGGCAAATAAAAATTTCACTCAAAATACTAAAAGGCAAAACTTACTTAGCCATAATACCGGAAACAACGAATGCACTTAGGTCACAACGGAAAGAAAGATCGCAACTGAACAAGAGGCACAAGTCGCAATTCAGGGAGAAACGCAAGCGACTCAGATAGCAGGCGCGGATCGAATGACTTTGTCGGCTTCCCAGGTCGCGGTTGGAACACTCGAAACGCGACGGTATTAACGCATACACTCGTAATAAAACGTAAAAAAACTATGCATGATTTGGAGTTGCGTAACGATGTTCCATGATTCGTGTTTTTGAAAGTCACTTTTAGAAGGTCACAGTGCAAGGAATATCCACTTATTACATCGCTGCTAGCAAGAAAAAATCTCTGTAGGCTTTTTTTTCGGCAACAGGCTTTCAGGCAATCAATTCGGTACTCGAATCCAATTAAGATTTCCAAAAATAAAAATGCAATACAAGGACAGCTCTGAAATACTTGCGATATCTTAACAACCTTCCTCTAATTGCCTTGCGTGTTTTACTATTGTAAATTTCTATAATTATTTAAAATCAAATTGCAGTTGATAAACTTTTTGCGGAAAAATGCGCGTTTGAATTTGGCGCGCTTCGAATTGCAGTTTTCTTCTATTTTTTTTTTCTCGTTGCAGATGAACGGTTCTTATTACTGGTAGCGTCGTTTGCATTAATGTGCCGACAATAATCTTGGATTTTACCTAATAAATATACGTAAGAATACTCTTGTATCAATTATAATTAATTTTCTATGATTGTTCCTTTCTCCGATTACGTTTTTTAAGCCAAATTGGTTTTATTTAAGCCTTGTTATAACCTCAAAACAAAATTAATTTTCCTAAGGATTGCGGTGTTTATTTTAGTGTTAAATACGATAATTAGTGAGCGCAGTGTGTTTTAAAATTTATCCGCGATTATCTTGATTGCATGGCCATATTGTAAGCTTTCATGATTTATTGTTGGTTCTTTTTTCTTCCTGCGTGTATGTGTGTGCGTTCCCTTTCCCGGCGTTCGTTCAATGACGCCGCTACAGTAAAACAAAAGAAGTCAGACGTATAATTTGATGCATTTAGTGTCCTTTCCTGTAATAATTTGCACATAAGACGCTTTATGATAATGTAATTGCATTTATTTTTGTAGCTCCAGAAGAGATGTCAAGCAAACGTAAAGCTATACCTTCCAAGAGGGGCCCTGTAAAGAAAAGCAAGCATCATGAGGACTCTGATCTGGACTCAGACATCAGTGGACATAGTGATCTAGAGAACAATTCCATAGGAGGTCCTCAGCCAGATGAAGTACTCATTGCAGGCCATGGTGATCTTTTGGATGAGGAAATCAAACTTCCAGAGGAACTGTTGAAGACTATGATCAAACCAGCTGGGCAACTTGTTATCTGTGGCAACATGCATTGGGATTGGACCGGGCGCAGAGAGAATAAGACTTCTAAAAACGTTCATCCCAATTTGTGGTCTCCGCATCGCTTTTTGGACTATAATGTAATGCAATTCTCTTTGCATATTTTTTTTATTGATTAAAAATAAAACATATTTCATTGCTTGCAGGTGAGATTGGCTGTGAGTGGATGTGTCTCGGCACACAGCGTGTTGATAACCGAGGAGGGAAAAGCTTATACATTCGGGCGAAACGAGAGCGGACAATTGGGTGTTAATCACACTACGACGCTGCACGCCCCGACGCCCGTGGTGGGTCTCGAGGGCTTGAACATTATTAGTGCGGCCTGCGGCAAATCTCATACGCTGTTCCTAACGGACACTGGGACCGTTTATGCTTGCGGTGATAACCGCGCTGGTCAATGCGGCATTGGCAGTTTGCAACCTCAGGTATTAACTCCGAAGAGAATAAACTACCGCGGCTTGCCTATAATTAAGGTAATTACTATTGATTCAATCAAATAAGCAATGTAGCATTAACTTAATGTTTTGGTTTTTTGCTTTAGATTGGCTGCGGTGGTAAATTTTCGGTGATTTTGGACGTGAAAGGCGGCTTACACTCATTTGGACTGCCGGAATACGGCCAATTGGGCCACAACACGGATGGCAAGTACTTCAAGACCAGTACAAAGCTGGACTTTAACTACCAGACCAGTCCGAAGCGAATCGTGATTTACATCGAGAAGAGCAAAGACGGCCATGTGACCCCAGTGGACGTGACTGAAATTGTGGACTTCAGTTGCGGCGACAACCATACCGTTGCCATTGACGGGCGCAAGAGGGCTTTCTCTTGGGGATTCGGAGGGTTCGGCAGGTTGGGCCACGCAGAACCCAAAGATGAAATGGTTATATTCGTTTATTTCAGTTAATAGAGATCCCTTAGTTATTTTTGTAATAACTTGCAGGTTCCCAGATTGATCAAATTCTTCGACTCGCAGTCCAGGGGAGTGACTGCTGTGAAGTGTGGCTCTTCGTTCTGCTTAGCCCTCACCGATGTGGGCGGCATGTATATGTTCGGCAAGACCAGGCGGAATGGAGAGGCTAATATGTATCCCAAGCCGATCCAAGATTTGGCCGGTTGGGATGTGCATCACTTGGCAGCTGGATTTACCTCCATCGCAGTTGCTGCTGATGACAGCGTCATCACTTGGGGTTGTTCACCCTGTTTCGGCGAACTCGGACATGGAGAGATGCACAAGTCCTCCAATCAACCCAAGGAGGTAAGCGGTTTCTAGAAGCAGTTTAATTTTTTAATATGCTTCTTATGCCATCAATATTTTTGATTTTTGTTTTAAATTATTGTATTTTTTTTTAGATGAGTGCACTTGAAGGTTTGAAAATAACAGGTCTTTCTATGGGATACTCGCACACACTGATGATTGCCAAGAATGATACGGCTGAGGAGAAAGCGAAACTCGAGGAACTGGATCTCTACACCCCGTAGAAGTATTTACGTCTACTTTATCTATAAACTGCCCTTCCATTTACAATTTTTATATTTTAAGTATTTTTTATCAATTTTTAGTCTTGTATTGATGGTCTAGTATTAGTATTTTATAATTTTTACTTTTTGTGCTATGCTATCTTAATTAAAATGCACTTTTCTATAAATTCAAGAACGCTTTATATTATTGAAAGTATTTCTTTGGTAAGGATGTAAGGATTTATAAGGATTGAGAAGCTTTTCAATTTTTAAATAAATTTCATTTGTAGAAATCTACTTTGAAAAGAAGCTAAACGCCACCTAAAATCACCAAATGTCCCTAAACAATTCGGCTTCCATTTTCCTTCAGTGTGCGGTAATCAAACTCGTGGGTTTCCTCTTTAAGTGCTTCAATTTGAAGTAAATATCTTCAGAAAGAGTTTCCTCGAATTTAGAAATAAAAACTTAAAGGGACACTAATTAAAATTCAAAAGTAAGCCCTTTATTTACTTATATTTTTATAGAAATTACCTGCTAAATATTTATAACCTCTGTTTTCACTTTAAATTAGGATGTCTGCTGCACAAGTGTTCAATAGGATCGGACAACTGGGTCTGGGGCTTGCCCTTGCTGGTGGTGTAATTAATTCTGCCTTATATAACGGTACCAACAATATATAATTGTTGCAGTCATCATTAAAATTGTTTTGGTTTTAGTCGATGGTGGACACAGAGCTGTAATCTTTGACAGGTTCACTGGAATAAAAAATACTGTTACTGGGGAAGGAACCCATTTCTTCATCCCTTGGGTACAGAGAGCCATTATATTTGATGTACGTTCCCGACCCCGCAATGTGCCTGTTGTGACTGGAAGCAAAGGTAACTGAAGCAATTTTAAATTTAAAAGAGAACTAATTTAATGTTTTACAGATTTGCAAAATGTAAATATCACACTCCGTATTTTGTTTAGACCAATGGCTGATCAGTTGCCCAAAATTTACACGATATTGGGCCCAGATTATGAAGAAAGGGTCTTGCCTTCTATCACCACTGAAGTGTTGAAGGCTGTTGTGGCTCAGTTTGATGCCGGTGAATTAATCACTCAGCGAGACTTGGTTTCCCAACGGGTTAGTAATGATTTAACTGAAAGGGCGGCTCAGTTCGGCGTCATTTTGGACGACATTTCCATCACACATTTAACTTTTGGTAAAGAGTTTACACAAGCTGTTGAATTGAAGCAAGTGGCTCAACAAGATGCGGAGAAAGCTAGATTTTTGGTTGAAAAGGCCGAACAGACCAAGAAGGCCACTGTTGTTTCTGCTGAGGGTGACGCACAGGCTGCCATTCTGCTTGCAAAAGCCTTTGGGGACGCCGGTGAAGGTTTGGTGGAATTGAGACGCATAGAGGCTGCAGAAGATATTGCTTATCAATTGTCAAGATCGCGCCAAATCTCGTACTTGCCCACTGGCCAAAATCTCCTTTTGAATGTGGCAACCAACTAAAATCAGAATTTTCCTTTGGTAGAATGGTAGTGAAATTGTGATTGGAAAAAATGTCATTAAAAATGAAGATTTGTACCTTGTACTTGCATTTTTAATGTATCATCCTCACTGTAATTGTATAAAATCTTACTAATGTTTCTTTGATCAATTACAATCTTGCTAAGTGGTAATCGTTATTTGTTAGATATTATTATACAGTTTTTGGTAGTTGTTATTGTTTCATTTTATTCGTAGGACATTCTGCGATGGATCTTCAATTGATTATAAGTTAATCGTTGTAAATCGGCTCTTTTCAGAGCTATCAATTGACATAAACAATATTAATAATAAAACAAACACTTTATCGAACGATAACAGCTCTTTTCAGAGCTAATAATTGCTATAAATAATATTTATATCAAAAGAAACACTTTATCTAATGTTGAATCAGTTTTTAATAAAGAGA